>OMOV01016097.1:0-18486 GCA_900312565.1 Beryx splendens
CACTTCTCAGTCGCTGCAGCTATCCGCCCATGGACCATGAGGCAACCGAACTCGCTGTCCGCAGCCTGCGTGAAGCCCTCCACAGCCTGCTGGAGAGCAGCAGGGTTGGGAGGCAGCAGGCAGTCGGCGCAGTGTGTCAGGTTCCCCATGATGCCCTCTTGCCTCTCCTCCAACAGCTGGTCAATGAGGCCGAAGCACGATCGCAGGTCTCTCTTCAGCCGCTCCACATTCCTTGCGCTGGCCAGCTCGTCCTGCCCCAGCACCAGCACCATGCAATTCCACACATTCTCCAGCAACCGTCTCAAGTGGAGCTCCTCCTCTTTGCTGCTGCCTCCACCACCTCCCGCCTGTTGCCCTCCATTCACAGCGATGAGCATCACACTGTCCTGGAAGACCCTCCACACCACTTTCCCCCCACGTTCAGTCTCACAGCTGGACAACAAGACTCCCTGGCCACCTCCGAACATGTGAACCCCATTCAGAGAGCCAATGACAGAGAAGGGGAGTTGTTTGGAGGCTCCCCTTGTGAAAAGAGGAACCCCGCTGCTGGCTGTGAGGCAGAGGAGCTGCGTCGACCCATCCTGCAGCATCATCTTGGGGTTGGATGTGGTGACTCCTGCACCACAATCAGCAGATCCACTGTTCAGATGCGGGAGACATTATTCAGCCAGGTAATGCTATTCATTAGGCCGGTGTAATGACAGTCAGCAATTAACTAACGTTACCGGTAGTTAACTTTGGCTCGAGATCAGTGAGAAGGTCGGTAGCTAGCAGCCTAGTTACAAAGTTAACCTAGCTATTAGCCTCAAGTTACCCAATTTAACTGCAACTGGCTGGCCCGAAATATGAAGAAGACAAACCATCATGCAGCAGAAGTTGCAACTGTTGGTATCGGTGACGACTGGACCGGTCATTCACAAATTTGATGTGCTAGTAATTTTTAGGCTAACGTCAACTAGCTTGTATCTGTGCCTAACGAAACAACCGTCGTTTCCACAGCAACTCAGTCACGTGATTTCTTCTTCGAGCTGGTGAGCTAGTTTTACTGAGCTGATCTAGCGACAGTTATCCCTTACCTACTCGCTTATAATAACTCGGAAGAGAGACGAGAAGACCGACCTGGGTTCAGTCAGCAGCAGTTCAGTGTTCATAGGGTTCTCTTCCCACTTCCGCTAGCTTGATTCTCGCGAGAGCCGAGCGCTTTGGGACAATCACGTGTTCCCCACCAGACGGCGCTGTAATACAAGCAAAGCAAGCACACTGCGAGTTGGGAGATTTAATTATCAATCTACTTAAGTAATAAGTAATAAAACGTCACTCATCAAAAAAAAGGAGATGTTCATGTTTGGTTATTAACTCCACCTCATATACCATGTCGTCACGGGAGTGTTGACCTGTGTTTCATGTCGCTTGTTCCCTCGTGATCTCTGGTCAGGATTACTTCCAAAACGCAATCCGATTACCTGATTACGTTTATAATCATTAGCCTAATGTAATCTCCTGAAATCTCCGAAATCTGTAACTTTATCCTACCACTGTCAGTTACATTTGTATTACTTTGCCTTCAAATCTATCAAGAATTTGCAGATTTAAAATATTCTTTGCACCGGTGTTATCATCACCATCCTCTACAACCATTAATTAAGGTTTGGGAAATTGGACGTCCTGCCGCATTACTTAGTCTTGGAACATTTCACAGTTTAGATACCATCATCCTGTAGACAGGTTTCTGAGTAACACACAGAGTAATCACCTACTGTTTATTTATTATTCATATTCGAAGTTATGTAACCTGATTTGCAACAGTTTTTACATCACTGCACCTGTTCCAACTTGATTTTAAACAGATTAAATCAGCGGACGGCCATCATGAGCTAGAAGTAGTACAGCTGAGTCAGGCACATTCAGGTTGTGATCACAGTAGAATACAGTTCTTTATATGATACTACAAAAGCCTCACTTTTTAAACAAAAAAAACAACAAAAAAAAGGCATTAAATTCACTGTGAGGCAAAGCGCTGACTGTTGCTGCGTGACTATCATCTTGTTTACCTGTCAGATTACAACCAGTCAACTCAAGTCAGATGCTGGGAAGGTATGCTGCACACAAATTAACTCTTTTAAGCCTTCAATTGAGTTTAACTCTGTTTTAGCTTTTCTATTTTACATCCTAAACATCAGGTGCCTCAGTAAGCCAGTTGCTCTCTACAAGAGGACCTCTGAATAAAAATGCTTCCGACAACACACTCATGTCCGTCACGTCATGCTGTCAAATATTTGTCTATTGTGACCGCAAAAAAAAGAAAAGAAACTGCCAATCAACAAAAACTTGGAGTAGTAAAGAATGTATTTTAATCATTAAATACAAAAAGTCAAGAACAGTGATGACTAAAATAGAACAATAGAAAAGGCACAATAATTTACTCGAAAATCACACTGTGCCATGAAAAATAAAACTGTCTCCTTTCGTCTACTGTGGCTGAAAATAGATGGTCATCTTGCTGACATGATTCCAACGTGTTTACGCTCAGAGAGATCCCGTGGCAGTATAATGGCTTGGCATGAGGAGCAGTGTTGAGGTCAACTTTTCCCTGTAGCATCAAAATGAAGGCCTGTGGCACCGGAAAAATGAAAGCAGAAACAAAACATATTAACGATCAGAAATATCAAATGATATCCAGAACAATGGTTAAGGTGTGTATAGATATTTAATTCATTTATACCAATTGTAGAGATCCAAAGTGACCCCTTGACCAAACAGTTTAGGAATAATTCATGAAAATGTGAAAAAGGTGCTTTTAATAGTGCACAGTTTGTTTCCCTGTAGATGAACGCAATTAACCCTCCAAACCCCATAATGGCAGCAAATGGCCATATTGTATTCTACTGTAATCTGCATTGTACAGCTGCAGCCTGTCTTTGCAGCAAGTATTGATCGGCCGTCTACCTAACTGAGATTCTCAGTGAGAAGACTGGAGTGATATGACGTGTGGTCATTTTCAAAATCTGGGGGTTCAGCTGGATAAAAATGGGATACAGCGGCTCTGCAGTTACACAGCATGCTGGTGGTGGAAGTCTGCTGACCTTTACGTTACTTGGAGAACAGCAGAGAAGAGCGAATAAACAACGAGCTGTAGAGCAAGCAAATCCTGCCCGTCATCTCGCTGTTGCAATCCTCAAATAATTCTTCTCAACCAAAACACTGGATAAAAACCATGACCTTTAGTCCATTAATCTGAGAGGCACAGTCAGGGGCATTTCTGAAATTCTCTCTCCTATTAGTCTCATCAAAGTGCTTTAAAGAAATTATGAACAGCACTTTGACTCCTTTTGAAATTCTGCCCTGACGAGGATGTTGTGTTTGTGCGTACGCATGTACAGTATGTGTGTGTGTCTGTGTCAGCAGGGTGTCGTACTCACCAATGAATGCAGTGGTTTCACAAGAAGGAGCAGACCTTCTGTGGCCTGAAGGGGTTGGTGCTGGAGGAGACACCGGTGAGCAGGGGGTCCTGCAGGGCGTTCTGCATGCAAAACTGTTGAAGGTCTGCAGCTGCCTGGGAGACCTGGAGACGACACAAAGCACCACAGAAGAAGAGTAAACCATCACATCGGTCAGCTGTCCTCAAATAGTTATCTACAAAGGGGTCACCCTACAAAATGTATGGTTTAATTTCCTCTTCATTTACAAGAAGCGACAAAAATGACAAAGCAGGACATTGTAAGTTTCAATCTCACCTGCCCACCTGCAGTCTGGACAGGTATACTGACCGCTCTAATGTTCCCAACTCCTCAAATACCTCCTCTGAGGAGGATCCCCTGGGTCAGCATCATCTTAACTAGGGATCCTCAGCTGATGTGCACTTACATTACTGCTCTGTTTAAATACAGTTTACTTTGTCATTTTGATTTTAAACTGTCAGTGTTGTCAAAGGCTTCCTGTAGTCGGTAAGTGTCAATATTACTATTTGAAATCTGTCAACTACCTTAAATATAAATGTATCAACCACTAAAATATTATTTGTTAGTTTCCTCTTAGCACTTTGAAAAACACTTTTCAAAAATACTTTTAACATCTCAAATCAAACCAGGTCGTTGTTGGTAGTGTTGGGTGGTAACGCCTTTCAATTTCAGTACAAATCAGAAAAAATTGCTTGTTATCACTACAGTAAGTATCAGATTTAAGTATGAATAATCCAACAACTAACCATACCCCACCCAATTTCCAGGTCGCTGATTTGATCGAGCAGAAGGCCGACAAACACACTGGGTATCTTGTTTTTCCACATTTTTAAGGCAAGAGTGGGCAACAGGAAAGTAACGTAGCAGGTATTAAAACGAAATGCTGCCCCTAGCACCTAAGAACATTACTTTGTGATTGAGTAACGAGTAATGTATTGTTTTTTTTTAAGTAACGAGCCAAACAGCGGTTATTGATACGTTAGTTGGACGCAAGCTAATAAATAAAATCCACCCCAGCTTCTACTCTACAACAGAGCAACGTCCAACAGCGTCAGGACTGACTTCAACCCTTCCCCTTCGGTCCAACGCCCTTCTCCGCTAGGCAGCTAGCGGGTAAGGTACCGCTGAACGGTACGGTGCTAGCTAGCGCCGTTAGCGGTCTCTCCACTCATTTTAAGCCCCCCCCAAAAAAACCAAACAAACCCATACCTTCACTCTGTTTATGCTCGCCTCAAAGCGGAGCTGCTGTACGATTTTCTTCATGGCTACAAGATTAGAGGAACCCGACATTCTCGCTGCGTTTGTGTGGGGAAATAAACGCTGTGCGGTGGGTGGGCTGCTCGGCTGGATGCGGAGACAAAAGCAAAAGCAAAGATGATGACATCCGGATTCCGGTTCCTGCAACTGCAACTCCTCTTTAACGTCACTAGGGGGCAGCAGATCGGAGGGACGGAACAAGAAAACAGCTCATTAAAAACATCTTTATTGCACTGTTAGACCAGCAGATCATTATCAATCCAAGTTATATAACTATTATAAGCGTCCATTAAAATGATATTCGTAATCTACACATCTAGAATTAAATATGTAAACATTCAAAAGAACTTTCAACTAAAAACTAATCTTAAGCATCCAATATCTCATCAAGATGTAGAAAAATGGGAGTGTTCTTGAGCTCCAATTTATCCAATTAGTGCTTGGTAGATATAACCTCCTCCACCTGTAGCTTAATGTCTTTTAAATGCTGATGTGCCTATAAAATAATAATTAAAAAATAATAAAAACATTGGCAGATTCATTAAAGTGCTCTCTTGTTGGATCAGCTTTGGTGAATGATCCATGAATGTCCATTATAAAGCAATGGTGTTGCAAAAAAAGAAGAAGCTATAATTATAAAGTAAGTGGCATCCTGAGGCAGTGTTGATGGCAGTCAATCATGGATTGTTGCTCAAGTTGTCTGTGAAGTGAAGTCCACAGTAATGGCACTGGATTGTCTTCAGTTGAGGCTGTTTTCATCTTCGCCCACAGAGAAGATGCTGAACTCTGCGCATCGGACTTTGTGTTTCGCCTTGACCCGAGTATCTCCCCCATGGATGGTGCTGGACTCTTGCCAGCTCCCTCGCTTTGAATGCCTGGAGGAACTGAGAGAGGGGAAAAAAGTATAAACTGTGAATGAGGTGGTCCTGTGTAGTTCACTGGGTATGGCATAGGCTTGATCTTCACTGAGTCTACGAAAAGATGGAAAGAAATGAAATCCCAGCACCGTAAACATGCCAAGGAAACACAGATCCAAACCTCGATGACTCCTCCTGACACCACTAATCAGAGTGACTGAACATACCTGCTGTCTGGTATTAGGCGGAGTGTCCGGTAGAGCTCTGCTGTGGATGGCACGCCGGCGCTGTGTGCAGCTTTAGGAGTGGAGAACGCAGCGTATGATGGCGATTTGTTCAGCTGAGCTGTTGTGGAAGACACCCTCATCTCTGGCTCACTTCCTACAATGAACATGATACACAGATTAAGATCAGTGTCATGGTATATTGATCATGTTTTTATGGATCAGGTATGTTTATGGATGAGATATATTCCTCCTGTATATAGTTACACTGCAAAATGTGACAAAGTCGATTACGGAGTTTCCATGCAGACAAATATCCAATTTTATGCCATTAGTTAAGTGGTTTACTGATATTTGTTTCTTATAGCTTGTGTTACTTTAGTTTTCATTCAATTGCACAAATTGCAATGATGGAATATAGAGGAAGGGGGTGAACCATTTAGGGGCTATGTCACCCTCTACCTCGTCTTATAATGTCTTATAACCGCATTCCGATCAATCTGCGTGCATGTAAACACCGGAGTAAATATCATTTCGACTTACTGATTGATAAGGCACTTTGACAGTCAGAGACGGAGTGTCTCTTGCGGTCCACAAACGGAGTCATGTTCAAAAACTGATTCTTGAGCCAAGAGGCACGGTCCTCCTCAAACGCCTTTTTCTGTGGAACACAAAGAGGTTAAATGAACACGATGCAACTGTAACATCCGCAATCAATCCACGCAGAACAAAATGATTGTTCCACATAATAAAGACTGGAGCACCTCTCGCCCCAGGCGAATAGCAGCCTCTGTGAAGTTCTTCCTCTCCCTCTCAAAGTTCCTCTTCTGCTCCTCAAAGAGCCTCCATTCCTCTTTGAGTCGCTCTTTCTCTTCCAGCGTGTAGCAGTCATTAAGAAGAGCCGCCGTCTCGTCATCAAACGACGAGTTGAGCTGCTGCTGCTCAGGCAGAAACACACACACACACAAACACACACGTAACAGCAGGTTATGTACAAGAACCAGAGACTCATTTATCCCCACTGCAATTATTTCTTAATTGTAGTGAAGTAATAACAATAATAAACTAGTTTAAATAGTCTCTTGTTGGTAAAGAAACTTCGTGCTCTGCACCAATAAGCACATTTTTTGCCCTGTATGGACCTATTGAGCATCTCTGGTCTTATAAAGTGACACAGGCACCGACCTGGAGGAGCTGCTGCTGGGTGTGAATGAAGTCTTTGCACTGCTGCACTTCCAGCCTCATCCTCTCCATCTCCTCCTCGTGGATCTCCCTGGCCACCGCCTCTTTGCCAGACTCCAGCTGATTCTGCACTAGAGATGCTTGGGAAATGAAAACATCTATGATTGATAAACTCATAATGTTGTTATCTTACATAAGAGTATTGCTCATTGCAATGGCTTGGTATATAAAACTGTAGCACTTCAGTTACTTTTTGCAGGATATCAGGGCATGTGACAGTGCCACTGGTACCTTGGCTGTCTAGTCTCTCCATGTGGTTCTTCAGTCTCCTCCACTGCTGGCGGATGCTGTTGGTCAGCTGCTCCCTTGCATGCTCACAGGATTGGTCCAGGGATTCCCTGCTGGAGTCGGCCGCCTTCTCCTCTCCGTCTGAGCCAGCCTGAGCAAAACAGCAGAAAGAGAAGAGGGGAACTTTTCAACACTCATACAAAATCATGTGTCTACTCAGTACTCACATTAAACCCTGCACACAGGGGAGGTTCGCAGAGCATGTAGGGAGTCCCAACGGTTTGCATAAGAGTGGAACTCTACAACCAAACGGCAGTGTCCGAATTTACCCACCGCCAAGCGCCAAATGCCGGTAAATCCGTCTTTGGCAGATAAATCAGTAAGGCTCGCCCGTCCCACTGCCGGTAACTTTGAGACCATAACATCTGCTGCACTTCTTGATGAATTACAAACTTGTTTCAATGTATAAGCAAGTGAACACATTTTAAATTAACTACTTGAAAACATGTAAGGTGACATGAAAAATGTATATTAATTATTTGGCAGGTCTTTTTTTGTTTGTTTATCAGCCCCTTGGCAGGCGAGCCAAAAGGTTAATTTCAGACACTGCTCTTGGTTTGTGAGAGAATAAGCTGAACTTCATCAAGTTTAATCAAACAGTGGTTTGAACTGGTATGAACTGGTTGTGTTATTTTCCAACAAGCATTAAGACACAATACAACGCACACTGTTATTGCTCAGTGTCTGGGTTTTGAGCCAACGTGTGCATAATGTCTTCAAATTAAAACCCCAGAGGAACTTGCCACATCAAAAACAGACTGCACAGCAACAGTCTGGATAAAGTGGACAGTCGAAACCAGAATTAGAAAATCCCCCGGCATAAATTATGCCTGCTGCTGGGAAGAATTACTGCTTCCCATATGGCTCGAATAAGAGTGGGAGAAGACTGGTGGATGAAATGGCAGACACACTGCACAATAAAATGACCTTATGTCTGTGAAATTTTAACTCCCTCTGGTGTGACTCATTCCTTTTCACACTCAATATGTACAGTAAAGCACTGTGGCCCCAAAACTAAAGTGCACACCATACTGAATTTTGTGGGCACATCCTCCAGACAGAGCCATACACCGCTTCAATGCACAGTCACCCGAGACCTTATTACATCATCCCTGAACCAAACAGCGACATGCACTACATCAGACCAGCTTCTTTTTTTTATTACTACAATCAGAAATAACGATAGAAATACCTGCTCATGGCTGTCATCAGCATGGGCTGCTCTGGCACAGGGTTTGCGCGGACTCAGGATATGCATCATCTCTCTCTTCATCTGCTGGAGGACTTTCTTAAGCTCGGCGTTCTCTAGCATCAGAGACCTCTGACGTCCCTCGTAGTCGCTGAGCAAGGACTTGTACATGTCGCCCTCGTGGCTGCAGAGAGGAATTTACAAATCAATATTGTATAATCTTAAAAAAACACGGGAAACCGCTGACTGGACTGCAAATTACACGATAAGGCATTCTACCCGGTTGCCACTTTCGCAGTCCTCCACTGGCTCCTTTTGCCGTCTGACCGTCCCAGGTAGTTCAACACATCAATAGCTGATTGGGAGAGACAGGGAGCCAGAAATAAGTTCACTTGTTCCATATTTTCCAGAATAAAAGAAGAAAAGGCTGGATGTATTGCATTTTCCACATATTTGGGATAGGAAAGTATACATCTAGAGACTGGAGACTAGCGTGCTTACCTAGTTTCTTGTCCTTTTTGTCAACCAGTAACTGGCTGAGGCGTTCCTTGAGCTTGGCACACTCTCTTTCTTTCCTCTTGGCATCATGGTTGTACTGAGAGGCACGACTGGCGATGATACTCTGGAGCTTCTGAACCTGTCAAGGACGGTCGCAGGAGAGTTTGGCAGGTTAACGCGCAAACACACACACACACACACACACACACACACACACACTGAGAAGCTGAAATCATGGACGCTGATGATTTTATGACAAATTAACAAAGTGAATGTTTACCTCATCTTTTTCAGTTTTTAAGCAGCTCTGCAAAGTCTTAATTTTGAGTTGTAGCTGCCTCTCTGTCTCATGCAGACCTGATGTCTCTCTTTTTGACAGTTCCAACTGATCCTGGAGGGAAATGCACAAAGCCCTATCATGAGCGCAACACAACACACGGTATGGATCTACTGTATTACATTTGCCTTGTGTGAGATGATAATCTCATCAATGTTTTCTATAAGCAATCAATTCAGAGTTAATCCACGAGACACAAGGATATAACTCATGGAAAACTGATAAGGAGAGAAAGGAAAAGAGCGCAGCCTGGTATTGAAACAGAAATAAGGTTAACAGCAATCCTAAGAGTCCCTGTCACACTTGCCTTGAGTCTGGAGTTGCTGATCTGCAGGTGATCCAGGGTGCTGCAGTTTTTCAGGTGCTCCTTCTCCAGCTCCTCCAGTGAGCAACGACTGCGTCGCTGAACCTGCAGCAGCTCGTACATGGCGTTCAGAGCTGGCACTGTGCTCAGGCTGGCTCCCCCTGCTGAGCTGGCCTCGATACATGTGGAGGAGAGGCCCAGTGAGGCAATCTCCTGTGAAAGAAACAGGAGTTGCGTCACTGACTGAGTGGGTCATCTCTATAGAAAGATGGTTAAATACTCATAACATACAGCAAAAAAAGGAATGCACTGAACATTTACAGCAAGTATACCAACACAAACAGAGATACACTGGTACAAATGTAGAATCAAACCTATCTAATATGATTGACCCCAAGACTGTACACCATTACAGTACCTGATTGATGTATGAAATGCACTGAGGAATATTCTCCTCCGTACAGAAGGCACTTATCACATTGTAGGAGCTTTTGGACAGAGGCAAGGAGTACATTGACACAAGGTTGTTCTGCCTGGAGGGGGACATTGTCACATGTGATATGCTGGAGAGCTCATGGCTTCCTAAATGCAGAGGAGAGAGAGAGACAAATAATGCAGACGGTACACGGGTCAGCACAGTACAACTACATTCCACTGCGGAGAGGCTTGAATTGGGCTAGTGCTCTAAAACGAGGACAAAAATATAGGTCACCTCTAGCAGATCTCAAAACCACAGCCTATGGGGCCTTTCTATTCTAGAAATATCCTTACAGATACACCCCATTTGGCGAAACTGATTACCCATAGACGTCTCTAGTGCTGCAGTCGTCCACCAGTCTCCCATATCACCAAAACATCAGGACACTGGCGAGGTCATGAGTTATGCGAGGCGGGCGGGTGGATTAGCAGTCATGCAGCAGATCGGAGGCTCCCACTGGACCAGAGCCCTGAAATAGAGCATCAAGCCATGACACAGAGCGGCACTAGAAAATCTGGGTCGGCACTTCACCAACACAAGATTAATTGTCAGCTGTGTGTCAGTGGGGGATGGACTTGGGGGTTTAAGAAGGCTCTCCTTTTGGCTACTGGCAACTCAACTGGTAGGCTAGTAAGATTACCTCTGATTCAAGCCAGTGCGTTTGTAAAACAATGCACTTATAAAAACATGGGAAGCAACATCTGTGTATTTTACTAGCCTTGGTCGTCTAGCACAATATGATCTTGACATGTTCTAGTAAAACAAGCTAAACCACATTTCTACACCTACCACTCCCACTACTCTAGTATTTAAATCCCCATGTTTCAACTTCTGTGTAGACACTGCACACTGCTGATAGGGAAAACCTTAACGTTACTGTCGCATTCAGTGATGCAGCCACAACAGCTTGAAGTTAACGAGGCTAGCAGCTGCTAGAAACAGGTTCTCACTGTCAGCCACAGTGTGCTAAGAGGACAACACCCTAGCAAACCCTCTCCTTATCTATTAGTGCAGAAAACACCCAGCCCTAAGCTAAAGTTACACTCATGCCGCATTTAGCCCAAGCGCTCTAGCTAGCTGCACATCGCTGCTGTTGACAATACGGCTAAACTTTGCATAGGATTCACGTAATTGTAGGTAACGTTGGTGGACACAGTTAAAAATGTCCTTTTATCGCCAGTGTGAGTGACAGGTTATGGTGGGTTAACTTGACTACCAAGCCGATGTAGTTTAGTTCAACATGCCGGATCTCTAAGTGGAATTTAACGTTAAAATCAGAGTTTACAAACACACACTATTCACCTGCTGGGCCTATACAGTAGTTACCGCTGTTAGCTAACCTGGACAACATGCTAAATATACTCACGCGCGAATGAGTCCGACGTGAGACGTGTCGCTTGAACGCAACACCAAGTTCAGTAACGTTGACAAAACCGCGAAGGTTTTCTTCAGCGAAACGCCCAGCTGCCGTGCCGAGTTCAGTCGCCACCCTGTCAGCAGCGATAACAGGCTAAATCTCACCTGTCCCAGCTCAACGCGGCCCACAGACCCGATGTCCCAGCGGGGGAATCAGGTGCTGGTTGTTTTGAAGCCTGTCCCTGTGCTGGCTTCACACCAAACGCCGCTGTCATTGGAGACTGCGTTGTTAGGCGACCAGTATCTGAGCCGTGCATTGGACGTGAACCTGGAGGGGGGTCGATTATGCAAATGAGAAGTGCCGTCAGGTGTTAAAAAAGTGTTTGGCCACTTCTGGTGCTCGTGAGAGGCAAATTTTACCCCCTCGAGCAGCCTACAGTGCGTTGTAGGCAGTCACGTGACCACACTCTTATAATACAACATGCATTCCCCAAAATGACACACATTTGGTATTTTTTATTCATTTATTTATTTACTTATTCATTTATTTACATAACTGTTATACATTGAAAATACATAAATTTCCCTTATAATATGACTGGAATATAGCAAAACAAATGTCCCACACAACATGCTTTGCATAGACAATGCACTCTGGGATCGTTTCTTTCATAGCTGACAATGACTATATTTGTGTTAAGCAAAACATACAATATAATCAAAGGCTGCATTCAAATAATCTGAACTATGTGGGGCTGATGCCTTATTTAACCTCATGATGTCAGATCTCTGCCTGCACTTCTCACTTCAGCCAAAGCAGCAACATGGGGAGGGGCAGCAGGACGCTGGCTCTTCATCAGTCTGGTATCGTCCAGACTCAGGCTGGTCCCTGCACTCCGCTATAAAGGCCTGAAGCTGGGACACCGGCGCCTTGTCTTGTTGGTGATGCTGGAAACGAAGCAGTACCCAGTAGGTAAACCAAATGCAAGCATAAATAACACAGATGTCTGATGTTGTGCAGGTGACTGAGGCTGACCTTGATGGTCTCGTAGGTGTCAGTGATGAGAGCGATGAACAGGCTGAGCACCATGTAGATGAAGAGGGAGATGAAGGTGTAGAGGTAGAGTCTGCTGAAAAGCCACACCATGTAGCTCTTCTGCCTCATCTTGAGAAAGGTGGCGTACATGTCGTCCCCGTTGATGAGAGAGAAGAGGCACTCTGTCACCTTGTCCAGTGTCCGGAACTGGAAGAGAAAGGGTTTGGTGACTGATATGAAGTCTTGTTTTTTCAATGATAGAGGCACTGCCAGAACATATGAGCACCACAGTACTCTAGGGAGTCTATTAGGCTGCAGATAGCATCAGGACATATGTATCTTAGATGTCATTAGGCAGGGCAAGTTTATTTATATAGCACATTTTGTACACAAAGGCAATTCAAAGTGCTTTACACAAGGTATATACGACATTAGATAAGAAATACAGGAGTAAGATAAATAAATCAAACAAATGAAAAGAGAGTTGCATAGGCAGTGCAGAATAAAAAAAAGATTTGAGCCTAAAAGTGGTCAAAGTTGGGGCGCTTCTGAGATCTTCTGGGAGTTTGTTCCAGCTCTGTGTAGATTATGGTCGGCTTACTTACTTTTTCATGGTAAGGCCCAAGCACGATCCAACCACAGAAACAATATCCAAGGTAGATCATGGCTGCACAGCAGGAGAACCGGATCACATTTGGGAATGCGGCCCTCAGGGTTAGGATTAAGATCTAGGAAGGAGTACGGATTTTTACATTTTTGAACATGCATTTTCTGATTTTTACAGGTTGGTCTGATGTATTATGCAAAACCAAAATGCAGTTTTTATATAAATCCTTACGTTGTATTTCTTGAAGAAACCAAGGTAACGAATCACCCCGACCCAGACGAGCATTGTGGCCATTCCCAGCAAAATACTACAAACATCATAGTTTGTCAGGTACTGTAAAAGGAAGACACATACAACTGGATGATGATAGATATTAAATCAGGACTAGGCCCTTCCCTTGTGTCATATGACAAACATAAAGGGCTTTATAATTTATCAGGTATCATAAAGTGCTGATCTTAGACCATTAACCAGGTTCCCTTGACCAGGTCAGTCATTAGGTTCTGAAAGGCAAAACTGATGCTAGCTCAGCTTTCCCACCCTGAGACGCTGGATTAGTATGTGTAGTACCAATAAAGCTAAAAGATCAGCATACCTTTGTTTGTATTCCTATTTTGAAGGCCGACCCTGCAATGGTCAGTGTGTCGCTCACAATGATAAGGATGTACCAGCCATTCACAAACTCCATGCGATCTGACCAGGACACGATTTTATTGTAGTAGGCATGGAAGAATATGTTGTACTCCTGCATGAGAGGAAATGCACATACTGTAAAATGCATGTTACAAGGAAAGAAATACACCTAAAACATGAATAAAAGAACCAGGGAGTTATTTATACCCATGCCAGTCAACTTGCTTAATTTGCACATGGAAGTATTCAATGTCTGTTGTCTGTTTTTTACTGTATGATCTTCAAAACGTACAAACTGGAGTTGGATTCCATTGATGATGGATCGCGTGCAGAGGATGAGAGAGGTGAAGCAGGCGAGGATGACCAGAGAGTCGAACAGCAAGAGGAGGTGGTCGTTCTTCCCAGCTAGATAAGAGAACCATGAGTTTCAGGTGCGGTTGCATTAATGCTACTTCTAAAGAGCTGAGAGATACTGTACCAGTCTCTTCCAGTCTCTCTAATACAGGAAGGGTTACAGAATATTATAGCTGTGCCCTCTCCTGGCAGCAGTAGCAGCTACAGTATAATGAGTATTTTTGTTTGTTGAGGTGCACTTAATGCATGAGTTAAGGGGGAAAAAAACACTTGTCCCAGTTATTGTAATGATACTTACAAGTGCCTGCCACATTCCAGTCTCTGCATTCATAAATCCCGACATCATTTTCAACATCAACCTTTATCCTTCCACTGTGCGCACGGTTGTCAAACATTATCTGCACAAAAACAAAGGGACACTTTGTGGATGGTGGGTTAGAGACATAGAGACGTAACACAAGGTATTTAATGTCAAAAGATGATTATTTACTGGAAAGCGTGGGAATTCATATCAAAAAAGAAGGTGCTCTTTGGTAAGGGAATATCAAAATTATAGACAATTATTAATGGATTCAGTATGAATTAGCCATGAAATAAAGTTTTTTTTTAACTTGTTCAACCGAAGAAGAGTTGCTTTGGTGCTTTTCTTCTCTTCTGAATGATAATTTAACACTGGAACTCACCTCTACTGTACTGTTTTGTTCCCTGAATGAGTATCGTCTGTTAAAGTATTCTGTGAAAGCTCAAATGAAGGTGCACGCTGTCCTGACTCATGTCACCTACCATTATGTGGAAGTCATAACAGTCTGGTAGCTCATGGTGGCGTACCGTCTGCAGATTGATGGCTTTCAGAGTGAGGTAGATGTTCACTGAGAGCAGCCTAGACACACAAACATTTATTAGCAGGCAGCACACTCTCCGCACCTGGCATGAAACCAGTATTTTTAGTTAGTCACCTTTTGAAATCGAGGGAGAAGTTCAGGTGTCTTGACAAACTGTCATTGTCAAACGACTGCATGGGGTATATGGAAATACAATCTGGAGGGAGAGAAGCACCCGAAATGTTTAAAAACATTATATCTTGCCAGAAAAAATGATTTGTCAGTGATTTCTCTATGCTGCTGTGTAAGAGCTTCCTCTTTTCATGTAGTCACAAGTAAATGCACATTGCGATTATTTTCCATTTGTGCCATGAATCAGCTTCCATAAATACCAAAGACCGAGCATAACAGCTTCAAACAATGTAGATACAGCCAGTTGTAACTATTTAACAGGAAGATGATTAGTATTCATCCATCTATACACATGATATACACATGATGGAACTGTCCAGTATAATTTGTAGTTGGTATACCATAAGTAACAGTGAAATACAAGTGTTTAACTTCATGTGTCTGTAAATAAAGCCTGATTCAAGCACATTTGGTGAATGAATGAATGTTCCAGCTGTCTGTAATTGTGTAGCTTTTGTACCTTTTTCAATATGCGGGTCAATGTCAAAGGTCTCGTTGCCGGGGTCGATGCTGCCGTTCCTGTAGAACTCCTGACAGACGGACAGAGGGGTGTACGCTCCATCAGTCCTCTCATATGCATGATTACCTACTGTCAGGTTCTGGAGATTAATGTACTGGAAAAAAGTATGGAGAAAAAAGTGAAGCACATTTCTTATTTTATCAAATTATAAAATCACAATTTTGTCAAGAAATCCTGATGTGCAGACAGCAATTTATTGTCAAATGAGAACCAAAGAAACATCAAAAAGCTTCTAATTCAACTGATCCAAATTCAGCTTTTCAGTACCCTATTGATAATGTAGTGGATGTGATCATACACATCTGTTTTTGTGTATAGTGAATATCTCCCCAGCCTTTGGTCCTTGTATCCTTTGAGAAACAGATGTCTGAACGTAATTAGGTTTTCATCCTTGAAGGTGACCATCATTTCGTTGCTCAGGCCAAAAGAGACTAACTGCAGGAGGCAAAGATAAGAAAAAAATACATCACAAATGGATATTTAACCTCTCCAAACAACGGGTCTGTTACAGCATTCATATTAGGTGATAGTGAACAAAGCGTATATGCTACCTGGATTGTGATGAGTGCGATTTTTAAGATTTGTAACATCAGCTTCCAGGGTTTGCGCCCCCTGGCTCTGTACTTCTCACAGGGGTTCATGAAGAAATACTTGAGCCTCCTTCTGAAGTTTTCCACCACCTTAGACTCCGCGCTCTGCTTAGCATCGCTCCACCTGCAGTGGCAGTTCAGCGGCCTCTCCTCCGGCCGCACGGGCAGCAGGGGCTCAGTGTCCTCCATCTGGACTGAAAAACAGGGTGTCTCAAAGACAGAATAGAATAGAATAGAATGGGACAGCACACATACGTTTTTTTTTGTTGTAAGAGAAGATTGACTGTCATTTCTCTGTGTGCTTATCCAATACAATCATCCACATTTGTATATCGTGACAATTTTTCTAAACTTTGTTTTATATATATATATATATATGTGTGTGTGTGTGTTTTAGGATACCTCTCTTTTTTGTTGTTAAAAATGTGATATACATCAGAAGAGTTACTTTTAAGAGGAGACAAGGTTCAAGTCTAACCATACCAGTCATTCTGATGTTTATCAAACTGGTTCTCCTGCATGTGCTGACTGCTGTCATTCTCGGCTCTCCTCAATATGTATCACTGGCTGTCCAACTAAACTGTACTAAAATAAATTGTAATACGCTGGAAAGCCACAATTATGTGGTTTTAAACATCATTATGCCATTTATAGTTCACCTATAGTTCATTATAACAGAACTGCCTGCAATAACATGCATACGACACGATGAACACACTTGAACTTCTTATGAAACACATTAAAGACTTTAAACGTCATTACGCTGAATTCAAAATCTTTGCAACAAAATAACTCCAGCAAGCAATAATGCACACAAGTTATAGGTATTTAAGTTATGGAGATTATTATTATTGTCTATGGCAAATTCCATTATATTTGAACCTATATTGCATTAATGTGTAAATTGAATTGGAGTGTAAACTCCAAATCAGAGCGGAAAAATAAAAACATATTTATAAAATGAATTACCTGCCTCACACCGCAGAGCTGCTTGCCACTGAGCAACTTGTCTAATGCCTGAAGAGCGTCTTTGCTGTCTGTGAACATCAGTCTGTGCAGTCACACACCAGTCGTCACCACAGTGACTCTCATTCCTCTGCGTCATTTTGAGCTTTTCCAGTTTTTCCAAAACAAAAATAGAGCTCCCGTTTACAGCAGCTCGACACACACAGGAACTGATTGAGGCTTCTGAGGTCAGTGAATGATTTCATTTTGAACCTGACTTCATCCAAATAACATTGTTTTGCATGAGCCCTCAAAAGAAAATCAGATTTACACTGAATATTTTATGGACAGTATTGCTAAAAAGCAACCAGGTCAAAGACTGAGGGATTCCTCATAACATTAAAATGCCTTTAAGAATTTAGAGTTACCTGAATATATGTTTTATCGCTAGCACAGATTAAAGTGCAAAGTAAATTAGGCCAAATGTTTGTGTAGGAAAGGAAACATGTACTTTGTCCAAAATTATATAGCCCATTCACAATGAGAAAACCCATACCGTCACTTATGAAACAAAAACAAACATGAGGTGAATTAGTATATAATCATTTTAGTTTGAAATAAGGTTTGTACATGACCACAGAATGAAAAAAAAATGTGACATGGTTTGTATCCCACAACATGTTTTGTGACCCCAGACTGCTGTAGTGATGATAATGTAAAAATGTTGACTTAATGCCACATTGATAGAACTGGAAGTCATTATCTAGAGCTATACCGCTCAGGTCAAAGGCACCGTCGTACAGGATCAGACTGTCTCATCAAGTGTGCATGCTCAAGTATTCATTCCAGTGTTTAATACAGATTTTCTTTTCTCACTGCACCCAAAACCCGTAGCTGCTGTGTTTTCACACATAACCGTTTCTCAGGAAATCACACATTCAGAAGAGAGAAGGTGAGCAGCAATGGTGAGAGACGAAGTAAATTTCTTGGCTCAGGACAAAGCATAGTCATTCCCTCGCCAAAACCAAAAACTGACTGGCACAGCGGTAATATACAGTATATATCTAATGTACAACAATCTCTTACTAACTACCTAATCAGAAGGCATGGAAGAAGACAAGGAGACTGAGAGAAAGATAAAAAGGCAGCGCGTGTTGTGCGTCTGTAATTGAGGACTTCTTTTGTTTGTCCCTTTAACTGCATCAGGAAGGTGTCATTGCGATTTTGGAGGAAATGAATAAATGTCCCTATATGGCGACGTCGGGGTGAGGGAGCGCGATCGGAGGGGCTGGAAGTTAGA
>OMOV01016146.1:1931-12124 GCA_900312565.1 Beryx splendens
TAGCCTGCGCTGTGTCTCACTGTGTCTCCTCTCTCTCTATGTGTTTTTTCTTTTTTATATTAACTTGATGAATCTCTGTGTGTGTGTGTGTGTGTGTGTGTGTGTGTGTGTGTGTGTGCGTGTGTGCGTGTGTGTGTGTGTGTGTTGTGCGTTTAAGGTAGAGATTTTATACAGTGTATGCTTAGCTCTGAGTGAGTGGTGGCTGCACGACTCGCTGTGTGTGCAGGCAGCCACTAATAACACTCTCTCTTCTCCGTTTGAGGCTTTTTGTTCCTGAACGCCTTGCTCTCATTAAGCTGCCGTTGTAAGCTGCTTGGCACCTGCTTTAAAAGCGACCACCACCCGCTCATTAACACTAACGACAGCGTGGCTGGCAGCCGCGGTCCACGCCCAGGCTCGTCAAGCGGCCCCCTCGCTGAAATTAGCTATGTTTCACAAACAATTTCACCAACTCGTTACATAGTTAGGTGTTTATTGGAAGATGGCGGACTTTGACTCTGAAGTGGTGTGTATAATAAGCACACGCCAGGTTAAGATGAGCCGGCCCACATAATAAACCACAATTAGCCGACAAACTCAAACCGAGCCTCCAATCACGGTCGTCTGCCGTTACAACACATAACTTCAGAGGGAGTGTGGAGAAGTATATAGGACATCCCATATATTTATATTTACTCTCTCCAATGACTGCGTGTGGATGCTGCTTGGAACTTTTTCTTGAGAATATCATACCGCAGTCATCAGACTCAGCCTTGACCCCCTGACCCCCCATCCCTGTTATTGTTTCTATCCACGTCTCTGTGATTTTTACCTCAAGGTCCCTGCAGTATTGACTTGTATTAATTCTGAGTAGGATTCAAAGTCCATTTATTTTCTTTACGGTATGGAAAGGCCTTGGTGACGCCGCTCCCCTGTGTTTATAATTTTGCTTGTTTCAATTTGTGTCTGGCCTCCCCTGACAGACCCCGGGACATGATGTATCGTACACCGCCGCCTTATCTGTTGATGTACAGTTTTAACCTTTTCAGAAGGTTGCCTCTCCACTCTCGGCGAACCGGTCCCCCCTTTCTCCTCTTTCAGCCTCACCTCCCCATTCCACGTCCAGAGCGCAGCAAATGCACACGGCGCGGCGGGTGAATAGAAAGAAGAGCATTTTCCAAAGTCATCTAATGTAAATGTTTAGGTTTTGTTTCCATAACATTTCCATATTAAGAGTTGGCGGCCATGTGCAGCGGCGAACCGTGGAAATGATGAGAGGCGGAAAGGGGGCTCGAGCTTTGTGCAGTGCTGAGAGGCTGAGCTATGTGTGTGACATTGCGGTGAACTTGCAGTGTGCATCTGCGAGCTTTCTCCAGGGCTGTTAGCTTTGGCCTGTTTGCTCATAGATACAGCACCGTAAATCACACACTGTAAAACACAGAATGCAGGATGGGGGTGCAGGGGCATGTACCGCTCTAAGAGCCTGTTGGAGAGCGAGGTAGTGTGTGTGTGTGTGCGTGCATGCGTGCATGGGTTTGTGCATGTGAATGTGCACGTATAGTCACATATTTTGTCATGCTTGTGTCTGCCTCTCTCTCTGCATACATGTACTGTATGTAGAACATGCACCGCGTCAAGGCCCAGTCACAGCACAGCACAGTACATGCATGCAGATGGCGATGTCATGACAGCTGATCCTAGCGCTAGTATTGGTAATTTATGTGGTTAAAATACCTCGTCAAAGTTCTAAGGTCAACCATCTGAGTATTTATAATAAGCTCATAAACTATCACCATGGGAATGACTGAATGATGATCCTGTAATTATTATTAGAGGAATACCATAGGGTGTTTGAGTCGGTATTTTTAATAGGAAACGACTGATCACAAGTGAAGTTTTATGCACTTTACCTTGGGGCTGAACTTGCGCTGTTCTCCGTGGCCCTTTGGCCAGCTTCCTGTCTAGGTCTCAGGAGACCCCACAACATTGTTAACTGTCTGAGGATAGAGTGTCTGGGACCAGACCACGGTCAGCCCCCGGAATCTGTTTTTGCATGTGGGTGCTCTTTGCTCAGAGTTCAACTGTGACATGTCTTTATGCATGGCAGCTAATGTTCAAAGAATAGGTATGATCTATATGAGGCAGCGGGGGCCGCCAGTGGCTCTTCGGGGCATAATAAATAGCTTGAAAGATGATTTATTGCCTTTGTCAGGAGAAGTAGTGAAGTAACGTTGCACATCCCCGGTGAAAAACTCCACCATTTTAATTGTTTCTGCGCCTTTCAACAGACCTTCAGATGTGCAATAGTGCCTATAAGACACAAAAGCAGCAAAACATGATGGGAAGAGAAGAGAGCAGGACGGAAGAAAAAGGAAAGGGAAAAAATGAAAACACCTTGCATTTAAATATTGTTTGAACTTGACTACTCAGCCGCTTGGCAAGTAGTCATTATTTATAGTTCTTTGGGAACTGCAGTGCTCGCCAACTAAGGCAGAGTTGCCTTGGCGTTCAAAGTGAATGTGAATGAAACAGCTGGACACTGTTGGACTGGCTAACGCTAACGGACGCAGCGTTTAAGTCCCAGACTTTCTGCTGAACTCTCCGTGGCTCTGCTCTGCGCCAGAGGCTTCCGACGACAGGTTCCGGTGGCCTTGGTCGAGCTTTGTTATTTCACTGATTATTGTTATTTCAGTGCCATTGTAACGTGATCGAGTGTGTATCACTCCGTCAGAAAGATCTTATCTTCCTGGCGGCTTTTTGTTTGATTCAGCACAGGTTTCCTGGATGGTGATCAAAGCAGTGCACCTCAGCGACCTTATCTCCGACAGATCAATCTCACAAGTGTTCCATCTTTCTATCTCTTCTCTTACTCTATTGCTGCCATCCAAAGTCAACCGCCATAAGCATTTGGCAGGTCTCATTTTAAAACAACTAAAACTAATAGATAGCTACTTCAGAGCTTTCTAAGATGACAGCAGTGATGAAGTACTAACAAATGACTGGTTTTGTGTCTTTTGTGTTGCGCTGCAGGTTTGGTCCAGGCCTTGTGATCTACTGGTACGGTTTCATAGGAGAGCTGGACTGCCAGAGAGACCGAGGGATCCTGCTCAAAGACTGCTTCCCCACTGACATTGTCACCCTGTGCCATGGCACCCACCAGGACTGAGTGCCACAGGAGCCAGAACGAGGACAGTGAGAGTGAGAAGGGATTAGTAGTGGAGCGAAAAACACAACTGCCATTCAGTGTGAGAGGGAGAGAAGATGGGAGGATGAAAGAAAGGAAGGCGGGAGGGAGGAAGGGTGAATAGGAAGGGTAAATCTGCGCCGTGCAGGGGTGGATACCTAGATCCGGAAGCAATTTACCTTTCCTGCAGTGTGAGGCTACTGGCAAAAAATTTGCCCTGAACTCCAACTGACCCTCTTTCTCTGTCTGTCTGCCTGGCTGTCTGTCTCTTTCTCTCCCTCTTTCACTATCTCTTTCTCTGCCCCACCCCACCCTTCCTACTTCTACCACGCAGACACACACAGCAACATTCTGTACCTCTGCCAGCATAGGGTCAGACTCATACCCTTGTGTGAAAACGCTGCCTTGGAGCCCTTCCTGGCTGCGGTCAGCTCCTGGCCCCTGTGTGGCCTCCTGCAGTGGACAGCCAGGGCCAAAGCAGGACATCGGGCCCTTCCTTATCACACCCAAGGCCCTGGCCTTTGTCACTCCTTCCTCCTCCGTTCCATAGGCAGATAAGAGAGGTGCGGTCCGGGGGCTGGGAGGACGCCTGTCTCTCACCTGCGTCACTCACTGCCCTCTCAGTCACACTCCAGGGGGGTAAACAGGATCATTTCTGATTAAGGTTCGACCCAACAGTGACCTCTTTTGCTTGCATTATAAAATCTGTAGAGGCTTGTGAACATTGATGGTTGATACATGCTTACTTCTCCTTTCAGTTTTAGCAGTTAGTACCCAGAAGTATGTCTTTATGTCTGTATGCGCTAGTAAGTCTACAAAGTATGTAAATTTATTCATGGTTCAGGCCAGACAGGTGGAAGTGAGGCACTTCACTCCGCAATCAAGTTTCATCACAGTGTGATAAAAATCTTTTTTTGCAAATCATGTCTGCTCTTCGTTGAGCAATATCCAATTAATAAACGGAAGTACCATTTTTTTTTATTGTGAAAATATAACTATAAGTTTTCACATCTGGGATACAATTTTACACACAGCACCCATCACAAATGAATTTCAGTGATGTCACACAAGAGGAGAAGATGCTTCTGGGTCCTCGATCTGCCAGTTTGGACTGCTGCAAGACATATGGTGTCATACAGTACAGTATATAGGCATGGTTAAATCATACTCTGGCATTTTATGATAAGTCACATTGTTGTATAAGCTGCACTTCTATATTGCATATACTGTGTGTAGTATGCTATAAGCTGTGTTAGCTAACCGTTAACATCAGCAAGCAAGCCAAGTAGTCTGTTACAGGATTCTCCATACAAGGGATTAAGACATCTGTTGAGCCAGAGAGCTGAAGTCACATTCACATAAACTGCTAATTATTTAGGTCTGTATGTCATCACCATGAATGTGCCCATGAATGGGACTGTACAAAATCTGTACATATGTTCTGCCCAACATTGTGTGATTTTGTTTGTACATTTTCTATTGCTAAATAAATAATTAATGATTTTGAATATTTTCTTGGCATGAATATAAACAACAAACCTAATTTGTACATGGAACTGTAGTGTGTAGACTTAAGCCATGTGAGTGCCAACAGGTACATAGAAACACCTGATTTCCATGTAAAGGTGTGTGTGACTGTCCGGCACTCGTCTGTTGCACATCTTTACAGCCTCAGTTCCTTTTATGAGCGGATACTAATGGAAGAAACACAGCTGGGCTGGGGGAACCAGAAGTGAACATAAAGATGAATGATGCTTTTAGGGGCAGATATGCACTGCCTACAGGGGGTCCCTGTCCTGTCCTCCTCTTTACGGCACACAAAAAGGATAAGAGCAAAGAAAGAACCTGCCACCTCGTCGGAGAGCGCATCTCATGATGAGTGTAATAATTTTATGCACGTAATGTATAGTGGCTTCTAACTGAATCACTGAAACAGAGTAAAGACGAGTGTTTTCATTTGATAACTTGGATAGTGCCACTCAGACCCATGAGTCCAGAGGCTCCACAGCTGACCTTCAGCATTGACCTATTGTCCTGCAGAGAGATCAAACCAAGCAGACCACAGTGAGATGCGAGTGAAGTGAAATCATCACGTGTTCTCTCTTCTTCAGCCCTCCTCTCTCCAGCTCTCATCCTCCTCCTCACCGCAATATAATCATCCCCAGACCTGACCCGCTCCACTTCTATCATAGGAGAGGGGAACACTCCCCCATATAGAACAGAAGTAAACCTTATTGTGTGTGTTTGTGTGCACATGCACTAGTCACAGAGTTAGAGAGATATGGCATGGGGGGGGTTAAATACCAGTAAAGTGTTGCTTGATTTGTTACCCTTAAACCTCTAACCCTCAGCCGGCTCCCATCTAGGCCTTGATCCCTCCATGAGGAGGCCGATGGGTCACCGTGGGGTCGCCAGGCGGCCATGGCTTCCTCTGTCAGGCCCCCTGCTCCATGTGGTACAAAACAACTGTCCCCATGTGTCCAGTTAAACTCAGCCCTATTGCCTGGCCATGGAATGCTTAGACATCAGTTTATGGCTCCTCTTGGACACAAAAACAGAGCTATTTTACTCAGGGAGGGAAAATAGTGTGTTGAATAAGAACAGAAAAAATGGAAAACAGCAGATTCAGTTCCTCTCAGGTTTCAAGCCTTCCTGCCATTGTTTTCCAAGATGGCTGTCGCACAAAAGAGGAGCCAGGGTCAACTCCTATAAATTAGTTTCTGCACACAATGCAAACTAAATACAGCTTTTTTTAAACCCACTTCAAAGACAGGGGCCCGCCATCAGCGTCAGCTGATGAGATTTCCATGATGTGACTGCAAATACAGAAAAAAAAGCTTCCATCTGATGATTTTTGAGAGCCAGACATCTTTATTTTGTGTTTTCCTTGCCCTTGTCGGCTGTCTCTTTTTAGATTCATTGTTCGTGTCACAACAATGGGGCACTCGAACACTCTCCAAATATGGCCGGTTTGGAGAGGCCGCTTCCTGGGGCCAGGAACCCAGTGTTCTGGAGAAATGTGATCCTGGAGGCAAAAGCATCCACTGGGAGCAACAAGCAGTAGACTCAGTTAGCAAAATGCTCCAACAATGTCTGCGCTCGCAGATTTCACCATACAGTACTTTTTCATTTAAAAAATAATAAAAACCATGGGTGTAGAGTAACATATGAGGATTCGTGGCTTTGTATGCTGGGTGAAGGAGGAAAATTTGAAAACATTATATTAATTATAGCTACAATATTGCCAAGAAACTACATGGAAAATAATTTAGTAACACATTTTATTCGGCATGCTACTATTGGTTACATGTGTTAAATCTATGAGTCCCATGTGTCAGATTAGTGTGGTCCACTTCACGGCGTCCACTCGATCTGGCTTGGGCCCGCAGGCTATTGGAAGTCCACTATCCACTCAGATGTACATCTTGGCCCAATCTCCTCCAAATCCTGCTGTTTTATGCCTCTTCAGCCAAGCTGCTAGATAGACCACTGAGACAGCGAGAATGTGAGAGAAGGAAAGAACCAGAGAGAGACAGAAGGGTTGGTTCCATCCCTCTAGCAGACCACCAAACGGACTTCCTCCGAGGTACTGGGTTATTTATGTGGAGAGCGCTCTGGCCTGTTTCTGCCTCAGGCTGCACAGTGCTTTTAGTGGGGATCCTCTCAGCCTCCTCCAGCCAGCTAGACATCACAGGGTGGAAATAAATAAAAACTCTCCTGGAAGAGTCAGCCGAGCCAGTGAGAAATTAAAAAGTATTTTTTTAGAGGGGTTGAATAACAGCACTGGGAAAATGGGGCTCTGTGCGCTGAGTTGAAGTGGATACTGATATGCTAAGAGATTTAATTTTTGTTCGGCTTTTATTTTTAGGAGGCTCCGCACATTAATCAGAGCTTATTATTTGAAAAACAACAGTGGATCATGAGAAAAATGGTCTGGGGGGATTTTAAATGGCAAAGCAGTGGAAGTTTGATTGACAGGTGGAGGGCAGATGGTATGTTTGAGGGGAAATTGAACAACTATGACACATTCATCCATTCAGAGAGGTGGGAGGGGGGCTAGCTGTAGTTTAGTAGCGTATGAGTCACTGGCAGTGTGGGACAAGCAGAGACACAGCCAAGAGCTTCAAAAACAGAAACTTCAGAGATCTAAACACCCTGCAAAAATCAGTGCTGTCACTGATGTGACACCAGATCACATGCACCCAGGGCCTGGCCATTGAAATATCCCCTTTTTTGACAGCTTTAAATGAGCAGCTCAGAGTATCAGTTAAAGCCTTTCTGGTAACTCAAGTCACTTTCCGTTAAAAGGAACAGCTAGGCAATGGAAACCCAAATATCTCTGATGGTGTACTATGTTGGAGCTTTTGAAAGGTGTTGACTGGGCTTCTTGCTAATTGAGGTATTCCATTTAGAGCTAAGCTCCCATTTGTAAAAACAGTGGCGCTGGAGGTGTAACTCACGCCCTCAAATAAATCCAGGAAGCATATTTGGAGTTCTTCCCAGTGAGACATGATACACCGTGTGCCTGTGACCAGCGTCAGGGCCTGTGACGTTCCTGGGATTAGCCAAGATGTCATACATCAGCCGTATTTAGAGTGGTTATATTTGCTTGTCGGCTTTGATTTGTCCCTATTGCGGTAACGTGTATTGTCATGGATGAAAAAGGAGGAGGGGGATACCGCAGAGGAGCGTGGGGGGTTGAGAGAGAAAGAGGCCTTTCAGAGAAACGGAGGGACTGTGCGTTCGTGGTTGAGACCGCGGGGGTGACAGCCCGCTCCGGCATCGGCCATCGGAAAGGTCAGCCCCCCCGGGTGGCATTTGGACCGTGACAGAAGTGACCCAGATACTGTGCCATCTCCTGTTCTCAGCAAGGGGCCAGAGCAGGCCCGGTGACATCCACAGGTACAGGTACAGGCCAGCGTGGGGATGGGTGGGGTGAGGGGACTAGCAGGGTGCCAGTAAGGGTAGAGGAGAGGTAGAGGAGGAAGGGACGGCTGTAGAAGGGCAGCTGTAGAGGTATGAGTGCTGCTGACATGGTAAAAGAGGAGAAATTTGAGGGAGGAAAATGTGGTTGTGGAGGCAGTGAAAGGGTTAGCCGTGAGAGGCTGGAGACCGGATTTGATTCAGAAAAAACAAACCCTGGCTCGCCCGTCCATGAGTCCTCTATTTGCGCGCGTGATGGCCTGATGAGAGCTGTCGCAAGCTTGTTATTATGAAATAAGTGCACTTAGGAGTAGGCGGGGCTACTGTACAGGGGCGGTGGTGGCCATGGAGACGAGCATAGTTATTATGGGATGCATCAACCGCAGGCTTTGATTGGTGCTGAGAGCAAAGCTTGGATCCAGGGCATAATCAGAACCACTAATCCAGTTGATAACAGTGGGCCTGGCCCTGCATGCTGTGCCGGGCCCGCGCTCATTCATAAATACCCTTGCATTTGTCAAAACAAGCCTTATGATCATTTATCACAGTGCAATAAATCCTGGCCTGAAATCCTAACACACAGAAGAGACGACTCCTCCATTATGTACGGCCTCAGCTTAATTTTGGAAATATTTGAAAGAGCAGATGTGATTGGTTATTTTATTAAATTGTTGCCACTGGCAACATAATATTTTTGTGCTGGAAAATTGTGGAGGGCAGGGATGGAGGCGGCTGTCTAGCCAGAGGAGAGGAGGAAAAGAAGAGGCAGGGGGGAGAAGGGAAAGAGGTTGACTGGACTCAACTTTCTTTGTGATGCTTTATGAGTATTTTGTTGGGCCTTCACTGTGCTGAGCAATTAACTGTTTGGCTGCAAGCAGGGTGCCAGCTCCAGTGCTCCTCAGCTTGAGAAATGTGGGCCATTTATCACTTTTACAACTCATTTTCACCCCCAAAACACTCCACTCTGGTGCTGGATACAACCTCACTGCTGCCATGTCCTTGAGTTCCTGGTGACAGGTAAATATACACTTCCATCCAAACACATATCCCACATCTTCTATATTTGACTTATGGGAGGTCAGCCTGCGAGGGATCGATGTTGCAGTTCATTTTTAAAGGGGGCGATGATGTCATGTTGCAGTGTACTGTGGGTTATGGATCCATGAACCTGTTGCTGCGAGGAAGCTACAACCATCGAAGCTGTCTTGGCTGAGCGTTGGTCACTGCAGTGGATATGCACATCGTTTTTATGCACACTGAGAGAAAAAGGTGAATGAATTGGATTGTGCATACTTTAGACTTTCAGTGCATCTCTCCACAGACAACATCCCAGTCCCATAGGGATCATAGTCAGGTCACACAAGAGGGAAGAATGAATGGAGCGATGTGATTTTTGTCATTCAAATGCAATGGATCACTTGAACCCCATTGCCCTGTTGTAATGACCCTGTGTAAAGCCCTGTAATGTGGTTTTCCCATTGGGTTCCAGAGAAACCCTAGCCAGGCCATTCAGGTGCGCAATAAAGTGCTTTTCACTTTCTGAGGACTTCCTGTCTCCAGTGGCGTTCTCCATTAACTCTTCGCAGCCAGACAAGAGGCTTTCTATTGGCCCAGACTCTCTTTATCGCAGCAGTTATTCCCCCAGGTACGGCGCTACCTGGCCCGCAGATAAGATAGGTAGCCGGCTGCCTGTCATTATTGGCAGAGGAAGGCTATCTGAATATTGACAACAGTTTGCACTCCTTGTTGAGAAACAAAGTTGGACTTGTTAGACAATCGCACACAGGGCTTTTATTGTGCAGAGGAGGAGATATGAAAACCCCAGGTCCCCATGGTGTCTCACCCAAATAGCCTTATGTCACAGCTTGGTCGCCCCCCCAGAGCTATTTATTCCCACCAGCTGTGGTGATGTGCTAAAAAAGTTCTTGACACCACCGGCTATTGCTTTTCAACACTGCAGCTTCCGACTGCTAACAGGGACAGAGCTAGTTTTCTGCTGTAGCCATGCCCCTCTCCTATGCTGGGTATACTTTTGGCTGTAGCTGCAGATACTCACATATGGGATGCACACACACGCACACACACAGGTCCACAGAGGAGTCAAAGC
>OMOV01016206.1:0-16999 GCA_900312565.1 Beryx splendens
CACCAGTGGGACCAGCGGGGTGGAAGAGGTTCAAATTACCCCTTTATAGTCTTTCACAGCCAGGATTTTTCACATTTTACAATTTACTCAAAGTGGCCACATTCACTTTCTTAACTTCATAATTACCGTGCATTACCAGGGTTTTGAATTTTTTTTAAAACCTAATTTTTATGAGCAGTGCTGCGCTGCGGAATAATGAATACCGAATTAGAAAAAATTCCTTACAAGGGAGTTAATGACAAATAGGAAAAAAATAATCATGCATGAGGCCCATTGTGAATATTTTATTGAAGACAGGTTTCGAGTGCTGTCACACAGAAGATTCGGCAAAGCCTGTGAAGGATATCTGGTATCTTCTTCAAACTGAAAAGATCCTGTATATGTAGTCCTTTCATACCACTTCTTGTGTGTGTCAAGAAGTGGCATCTCATCACTCAAGTGGATCTTTGTTAATGTGTTTGTTGCTATTGTTATAGGATCAGTTCACACCGAAATGAACCTTTGGAGAAAAGCTGCTTTTGTGAAATATCTCACGGTGAACAGGGAGATGTCCTGGACCGCTGCCATCAGAGCCTCCTCCAACAATGAATAACCCAGCAGACAAACCATGTGGGAGGAGAGCAGAGACAGCTTTGCAGGAAAAGCCTTTGTCTTGTAGTTGTATGTGCTCATCTGCTTGAAAGACACCCACACTGTTAAGAAAAAGTATTGTGAAACCCCCAAAAGTCCAGTCCTATCTTGCTGGGTGTTAAAGTGTCAGAATTTGATATGAACAGCAGCGCTTTGCTTTGAAGCGGCAAATTGAAACACCAGAAATTTAGAACTCGAAAAAGACATTTGTCATATGCTGCACACTGCAGGGTGATGTTTCAATGTTGGATGCAGGGTTATGAACTGGGATTGAAGCCACAAACTCTATATCATATATTGTATACAGCATGCAGTATAGATGCAGAGCTTTCTGACAGATTCTTGATATGGCTTTGCAGTCGCTGATGGTCCTCACTTCTATTTCACCCTGTCCTCACTGCAGAAAATGTCTACTGTTGTTTCGTCCCATATTTGAACAATATTGCCAGTAGATCTTTCAACTTCTTTCCAATGCAGTTTAATTTTTTTTGTGTTGAACCATTTGATTTGCATTGGAAACAAATGAAATTCTCCCTCCCCAGCAGCTGATTTCTTATCATTTGAATACTCAACTTTAGATTAGTAAAGCTGCACTAAGCAAGATTTTTATGTAAAAATACACCCAAGTCATGAGGTGGGGCTGCAGTTTACTGATGTCACCTTACAGCATTTCTGGGTATTCAAGTCCTCAGAACTCAAACAGTTGTCCTCTCGCTGCCATTTGTTGCTGCTGTGTGAAAATTTCATAGCGCAGGTTGAAGATGGATTTTTTTTTGCAGCGCCGGCACCACATTGTCATTTGTCCTTTTCTGCTCCACTCCTCCCGTGGCTCTGCAGTCCTTGTTGGTTTTGTCCTAATGCTCATCTCTGCTGCCAACACAACACGACGGACGTACCGCTGTGAGTCAGTTTGTAGTAGACTGTTCATGTGAAGAAGCTTCTCGTTATTTATGTCGCCGAATTTCTCCCTTCAACCCCCTGCTAGACAAATTATCTAACGTATCGCATGGACTGGGGTCAATTAGAGACGATTCACCAATGGATTACAGTATCTACTCCCTCCTCCCCCCAGTTACACACATTACACACACACACCATGCTCTGACACATACGCAGGCGCACAATTTTAAATATTTAAAGTGTCAAAAACACTCAGATGTGCAAAATGTAAATGGATTTGTGGGGCTTAAGAATTTTATGAGAGTGTGACAACTGTAGCTTCACTGAATTTCAATTGCATAGTCTATAATCCATCTACTTTAAATTTTAACAGCCGAAATATGGTGAAATCCATGCAGCCATATGATATTGTGACATAGGTAATATTGCAGATATTATTGCTAATATCCTTCACTATCCCAACTGTATTACAAGCCCTGACTATAAATCAGTAAATGCTATTTTGTCTTTATTTGCTCCTGAATGCAGACAGAGCTTTGACTCCATATTATCCGCATATGGTTTATTTAAAGCCCTTCTATTTACAGATGAGTGTTTGGATTGGATTTCAGATAATATAATTAAGATGGACAATAGAGGATAGAGATACAAAAGCGTATGGAGAATAATAGAATAAATCTATCCAAGCGCTGTACTTAACAATAGTTTAAAACTACTTGAGGGTTTAACTTTATTTTTACGTTGCAACATCTTTTCGTAAATATATGGAAGGTTGTTCCGAGTGAAGAGATGCTGAGTAAAGCCAACCAGACGCCAAGCTGAGTGAAAACCCAGACAGACGTCCCTCTTGAATGAGACAACTGATGGAACCTGCCAGGTCCTGCAGGGCATCGGTTGTGAAGGTAAATTAGTGCTGACTCAAACCGAGCCCTGGCTCCCCACGAGGAGGTGACAGCCATGACGTTCAGCCAGTAGACGCTGGGGAAGGTGGATGGAGTGAACCGCGTGGTGGCCAGCACCTCGCTTACAATCCCCAGGGGGAGGCACACATCCCCAGTGGTGCTGGTACTCCCACACCTGTATACGCCGGCTAGATCCTATCTATCATGCTGTGCTGAAGTTGAAAACTAGCTGGTTTGACGTACTGCATGTCTGTGTACAATGGATGTACACAGAGACCGAAATGACCACCAGTGATATTGATTCCTTTGTTTATTTACAGTCTTTTGTCTTTGACAGTTCTCAGATTTTGTCCCCGCTGGCCACCGTGTGCCCTCTCTGGCTGTGAGCAAATCAAATCAAAGCAAACCAAAGGCTCTGTATCACAGGCTCCTGATTGGCTGCATGTTACGCTGCTCTACATAAACTGGTAGTGTCTAAACTTCTGTTTCTCCTCTGCCTGCATGGTTAACTAACCTAATGTTAGTTGAAACTTAACCTTTTTACATTACATTATGTCATTTAACAGACGCTTTTGTCCAAAAGTGACTTACAGTATGTGTATTTTGTCAACAGTAAAGCCAACAAGTCTTCATCAGCTAAGCCTTCAACAGGAATAAGAAGCATTTGTATTCATCCTAGGTCCTTTCAAATGAAGGCAGAAATGCCCCAAAATAATCTTGAAAATCAAACTCTAACTCTGCTCCTTACTCATTATTGAATGTTTCTCACAGCATCTGATACTATTCATGAAATACAGTAGCATTGGTAAGGTGCCATGTTCCTATTGAGCTTGTATGTTCATTATTTTGGCTGGAAGTAGGAGAAGTAGACAGGGTGGATCTTGGCGTGCTGGTTTAGACGAGACTTAGAGGGCATTTTAGGGGTAAACAGACTGTTGCTGGGATGGTCCAGCATTCGGATAGAATGCTGGACTGTCCCAGCAACAGTCGACGGCATATCTGCAAAGCCACCCGTGCACCGACCGGGCCTGCAGCTCCGCTCTCTTGGCCCGTGTCACTGGCAGGGAGGACGGCCACTTCAGACCTCTGCAGCACACTTAGGCTTTTCTCACCCACTCCAAAGAGTGGCGGCAGGCTTCCCACCGTGAGCCGTAAGCCTCTGAGCACATTTTTTTTTTTTGTGAATTAGGTTTCTCTCTGCTTATGCCAAAGCTGGCATCTACAGGAAACTTCTAGCTGCTGAGGACACAGGGGCAGCAGGGCGGGGGGGTTACAAGCTCCCCACACTGCACACTCGCTAATAGGATTATGCACCTTCTTCTCTCACTTGCATTGTTCCTGTTTGCGTTGCTCTTCTCTCACATGGCAACTTCAACAATAAAACACATATAAATATAAATTATTCTAGGCCTTAGGCTTTAGCTTCAACTACAGAGGTTGAGGCATTGAAGATGAAACGCTCCCTGGCAATGAAAAATATGGACATTATATAGACTTTTGAGTTTGATACTTAACGCCGTTGACATCAGATATTTTGATAAATTAGTATTCAGATTCCATTAAGATTAGGTTCTCTTTACAACCGAAAGCGTGAAACCGTCGGCACCCCATTAAGTAGCATTGCCGCATTTCTGAATTTGAAAATATAGCTTCAGATAATGTTTAACATACCGATCACTTCCAGTCAAGAACCGGAGGGAAAATGCTTTTCCTCAAGCCATGGAGATGGTATTCATCTTGAAGACAAATGGCATCTTTTCAACATCGCGGTATCTTTTAAGCGGCAGAGAAAGCAAACATATCAAAATCACAGCCGATCCTTTGAATCATATGTTCATTCATCTACTTCCCTGTTGTCAGTGTGAAGGATTTTCTTCTTACCTTCCTTTTTTTCCTTTTCTACCCCCCTTAAACTGTATCTTCAGATGTGGCTGATGCAAATGAGTGTGGGTGAGGCACACCAAAGCGCAATTGGGTTTGCATTTTTTTTTATTGTTTCCCTTTGGTTTTTCGCAGACGGGGAGAAGGAGAAGAACACGAAGGTTGTACTTTTTTTTCCAAAAGTAACAACAGTCCTTAAAGTGAATTGAATTTCAAAAGAAGCACGCCAAGGTGCTTCAACTTGCAGATAAAACAAACCACTTATTGAGACAAACGACCTCCTCTGTGTGCTGTGGTTCACACAGGCGTTCATTAGGGCATCAATTTTCACTTAGGTGTTTTACTCCCTATGTGGCCCGATCATAATGCATAACTGAAACAACTATATATAATTTTCTTATCATTTATAAACTAAAAATGGTTTGCATGCTAGGCAAATATAAATTATTCTTCTAGGCAGCTGTTACTCATGCGTTTAAATCACACAATATTCCCATATGCAAAACGGAGCATATTGGCAGTATTAATAAATCATATTTGGCAACGAATAGGCTATCAGATACATTCCCAGTAAATGGGACAAGAGACATTAACAAGCAGAGCATTAGTCTACATGCATAGAGTCATTTCTTGAAGTGAAGATGCAAATATTGCATCGCCATTACGGTTCATGCTGGCATGGTGTTTCCTGAAAACGCTCCCGACAAACACCATCTTATTGGATTAAACTGGGAACTACATACATCACATTACATGAAAACAATACTCAATCACTTAGCCTAAGCCAAATGCAATTATCACATTTCTCCGGCAAAATTAGTTGTCACCAAGTTTAAATAACGAGAAAGCCCTGTTAATAAGTGTAATGACCCATTAGAGATCACAGGAGATGTGGCACTGGACCATTTAACAAGTTGGTGGCTCAGCCAGTCTGCAAATTAAGTGTAAACAATCTTTCAGCCAGTCAAAGCTTGCAGGGTGTTTTAAGAATGCTAACTTGCCTTTTATAATAAGCGCTGGGCTGTTGTGGCATGCTCTGCCTGTCAAATTGGATATCAAAGGTCAGTGCTGCATGGCTAATAAGCACCGACCAGTGTCAGAGGCAGTGGTGGACGGCGGAAAACAATGCATACGAATTCGCATCTGATCAGCGGCCCGGAGGAAGAGGGAGAAGTCGGCAGTAGGGCCAATCCAAACGAAGTCCTCCAGTATTTCCCAGAAACTCACAGAGCCATGACCGGATTAGGTGGTGCAGCCGGTTCACCCAGTTACCACGGACCGCTCAACCAATCACACCATTTCCATCCGCTCATCAGAGATATTGATTGTGTCTAGTCTGTTCTTTGAGTTGAAAGAGGCAGGGGATTTCCATGAGATCAGAAAGAAAGCATCGAAAGTTAGCATAGTTAAGGAGTTTTTTCAAGGCTGAAATGCTGAATATTTGATCTATCATTTCTATTAGAAAGGCAGGGTTATGCACCACATTTTAAGAGTACCAAACATTTTGTGTTTGAAAATTTAAAGTCGTTTTCATATTTTAGCGGTATTACCGTCTTACCGTGAAAGAAATGAATGTAGGGACCAGTGTGTGAGACACTGAATCATTAGGTTGGTATCCATTCTTTGTTTGAGTTAGTGATGGAACTATTCAAAGAAATTAATTCAACGTCAGCCTAAGTTTGGATGTAATTTATGTCAAGTGTGTGTGTGTGTGTGTGTGTGTGTGTGTGTGTGTGTGTGTACCTGTCCTTCACACACTTACCATGTCTGCGTGAGTGAGCTGAGTCAAGGGCTCTCAACCAGTGGGCACTTTACAGTATTACCACATGAAAAGGTTCCTTTCCGCCCTGTTCTCTTTGAAAGGTTGTTCTCTGGGTGGAGATGAGGGGATCGAAGACAAGGGAAAAGCAAGGCTATTGTAATTGGGCTGAAACTGCTACATTTTGTCTCCTGTGACTAATAAGACTAAATGCTTAGGTATGGCAATGCATGTGTGGTTCGCAGACTGGCCCTTTAGTTTCTACAGTCATTTCTCTGAGGCATAGCTGCTCTGGAGGCAGAAATAATCTCATAGACCTTTTTCACAGCAGCCATTTTGACGTGACAGCAGCGTAAACACAAGTGTAACTAATAACATTAATGATGGTTCCTTTCCATTTAGGTGTTCCAGTGCCATTCCAATGAGCCAGCGTGCACAGCAGGGCCCTGGCACTGGAACACCTAAATGGATTGGAACCATCATTAATGTTATTAGTTACACCTGTGTTTACGCTATGACACATGAAAATGGCTGCTGTGAAAAAGGTTTATTGGTTGAGTTAAACCTCAGTGGGCAGAGTCAAACAATGACAGTTAGCTGTCAAACTTGAATGACAAAGAGGGAACTCTGGTCAATATAAATAAAACATATAAATGGCAATGACCATGACATTTATTAACTTTAAGGTCCACAGAGTAGCTAACTAGCTTTCCTAGCTATAGACTAGTTTAGCTAGTCTGAGCTTGGAAGTTTAGCTGGGCTAACTAGCTGCAATGCAAACTTTGCATGACTAGGTTTTATTTTCTGTTAGTAGCAAGAGCACCAATATTAGCTACCCACCCCTTGCATTTTTTATTGGGCTTCAGGCTATGAAATGTTGTTGTTTGGCTCTGCCAACAGAGGTTTAACACCACCAATGAGATTATTTCTGCCTCCAGAGCAGCTCATCCACCGATAATTGTTGGTAGGACTTAAACTCCAATCTGTGTCTGGTTCCTGGATGAGTGGACACAACATCAGAGCATGGAGATGCTGTTCTGCACCTCTTTGCAGCTCTTAATGATATATATTTGTCACCTGTTTTATCAAGGTTGATATAGCTAGAAAAAGTTCCTTTGCCAAAGCTCCCCACTCTATGAGCACATTTAGGTTTTATGCTGTGAAAGTGCCGTTCATAGCAGAAAGAATCCAATGAGGCCTTGAGCCATCTTTCTAAATAAGCAAGGCAGCAGTGAAGGGCTCATTGAGTTTGTGCTGGGGGAGCAGGCTACCTGTCAGAAGATTAGGGAACAGATTTATATACATAAGGCTGTGTAAAACAGGACGGAGGCACCAAGGGAAAGCCAAAAGTGAAACATGAGCTCCGTATAGGGAAATGATTGGGAGATGTCATTACATCAGATTCTCTTTCTGCCTCACCTTCATTACTTGTATGCCTCCATGCGCACACTGATACACTAACTAATCACCTGTCCCTGCCTCACAAAACAATCACTTTCCTAATTGTCACTAACAGTTGAGGTATGGAGGGCACCTTTTCCCAGATGAAGTAATTAACAAACACTCAGTTTATCCATCTATTTATCTATCTCTCTGTCTCTTCCTTTGCAGTACTGGAGGAATGAGTTAACGGATCCAAAATAAGTTTAATCTCACAAGATGCTCAATAAAATGTTATGACTGGTGAGAATGTTTCTATGGCGATAACTGTTCTTCATTGATCATTCATTCTCAAGTCAGGAATGAATGAAGAGTAAGGAGCTGTATTGGGCAATACTGAGTAAATAAGAGCTACAGCATTTGGATAACACAAAATAAACATAAAGTCACCTTCTGGAGACAATGAATGGACATATTTTGTGTAGTGTGTTTTCTGGGATTGTCAGGTCCACCTTCCTTAGCAGGCGGGGTAAGGTCAATGCTAAAAACCACCACTCAACACCACTCTGACTGATCATCTGGGTCATCTATCTTCATCAGAGACAGGCACCCCATCTCACCTTTGTGGCTGAGACATGTGGAGTTGATCCATGTAGATCTGTCCCAGTGGGGCTGCAGACCCCCACTCGGAATTCCCCACTTATGATCCAATGAGACTCAAAAGGCACATTGCACAGGACAGCATGGGCAAGTGATATCTACTGTATATTCAGTCATACTGTTTACTCTTTCACCACATCATTCCCATCCTGAATTAGTCTGTAATCTGAATTCAGTACAATTGGAAAATGAAAACCTGTATAAACTGACTTGGAGTCTGGCAACAGTTTATTATATTTAACCAACTGACCCTTGACCAAGTAGAAACACTTGGGACGGTGATATTGGCATATCTGTCTATCTATTCTATTTTTATTGTTATCCTCCGAGATTTTAACTTTGCACAAGTCAGTGGATCCTTTTGTTCATAAAACATCATATATCTCTGTTCATTCTCTGTATAAACTTCATATGAGCTACTTTTAATGAAGCACATTCGTTGCTGACATTATTTTTGGGATGTCTTCAGATGAATTTTAAATGTGTCGAAGAATACAAATTATCAGTCAGATGATGTTTTGTTTGCAGGTGATGATAAGAATATGCCTTGCTGTTTTCGGATACACATGCTGCATTCCTGGCAGGATTGATTCGGTGCCAGGAAAGGCACCCACATCAGCGCAGGACCAGCAAAACCTTTCACTGTGGTGGGATTTTATCATGGCATTTCCTTTACTCATATTGATAATACCCTTTATCTGTGCACATACAGTAATGTGATAAGATTTAGTGCTTAACAGCTGTGGAATACAGCTGTCAGATTTGTTGTTTGAACACATGGCCACATGTACGTGTTATGTATGACACACATGCACACGGACACACACAGGATGTGCGACAGTTTCATGGATGCTGGTTTTACATGAGGGGACTGTTTTACGGCATGAATGGGTTGTTAGTGTGAGTGGCACAGGAAGTAAAGTTGTCTGGTTGAAGCATGGTGCAGTGTGGACCTCGTTCATTCACATTCTGTTAAGAACATAATAGTACAGAGAGCAGGAGCATCAAAACACAATGGAAGTTTAGGCTTTCTTTTCTCCCCATATTTTTCTTAGAAAACATTTACCACTGCATGCTGATGATGTACAATAGATGAGGATTTTCTGTCATCATTGCAGGAAATTCTTCAAAAGTTATCTCCAGAAATTACTGCCTGTAACGCATGAGAATGAAAATGAGGCAGGATCTAGGACAAATCCCGGCTTTTCAGTGGAGACCTAATCTGCGGATGCAAATCCAATGGTAAAGTGCTTCCCCATTAGTGTGGAACAAAGTAAGACAATCAAAAGATTTATTGGAAGAAGGATACTCACATATGCAAGCTACATGCACATGAAAGAGTCTCTCGTGTCGGTGGGAACTCATCGGCAGCTATTGGGGAACTGGAGCTGCAAGCGAAACCCGGGAGATTTACATCCTCCCAAGAGGACAGGAAATTGGTTGCTTCTGATAAGAGGTAATGAGGTTAGCATGAATTATGAGTGACATAAGTTGGAAGCAGCCAGGTTATGAAGGAAAACATTTGCTTCAACATCATTCTTGACTCCTGGGTGACAGGGGTGGGCTTGGTTTCTAAAGGCGTAGGAGGACTTCACTGTTAGAAGAGGGTAGTTTGAGAAACCTCTGGACTTGGACATTGAATCCAAGAAGAGCAGTGTGAACAAGACACTAACATGACTGGGATTAAAACACCTTTCAAGTTCTAACACCAAGCAAGCTTGTTAGTGGTTCAAATCCCATAGGAGCTGAAACCCTTTTGTTTTGCTCCCGGTTTCTTTGGGGTTTATTGTGAAGCAAAGCATCCTGTGCCTACGTCCTTTCCCCCCCTGTATTTCATCCAATAGCACAAGCATTGATTGAAAGTTTGCATTCATTTTGGCACACAGTCACTCTTGGCTACAGATAACCCGGTGTGGTGTAACAGTGGTATAACTTGGTAATTAAGAAGCATAAATACAGGCTCTCTAATTTCAACCCTCGACCCTGCCACCCCCATACCTGCAGCTTGACAAGTTTGTTTATCTGCTCATATTGAGCAAAACTGGATATACTGTAGGACCCATGAAGCTTAGTTTGACATGAAGTTTTGGGCACCATTTTGGATGTTCTGCAAAACGTTCCAACGGCTTCTCCTGGTGGGTGGTGATTTTGGCCTTGGTTTTGTCTAATTGAAGAAAAGCAAATTGCTTGCCAAAATTTGGCCAAAGTGTTGAAATTTTATTATGGAAATGTCTTACCTACATTATTGAGAGAAAATCAATTGTGATTTTTTTCACTGCAAAGAAAATTTCTAAGCATATTATTGTATTAATTTGACGTTGGTAGCATCAAAAATGAAATTCAAGTTTTTTAAATTTTTTCCCATCATTTTAGACTTTTAGAAGAAAAAACCCCCTCCAAAGCTCTGTTTTCATGAACTGTAAGTTGGAATGATGTAAAAACTGGTAGCTGTGCTCTTCGGACATGCATTAACTTTGAACTGTCAAAGATGGCTACTATACTGATCAATCAGTATCACAGTTTGCAACTGAAATTCGATGACACAAATGACGTATCACAGTCCTTCCACCGTTTGCTTTCAACATTTCCAACACTGATCCATGCCATTGTGTAAAGGGAAGGATGCCTCAATGTTCGGCTCGTTATGCAAATCAAGATGGGACTAATCTGTCATCAGGTTGAATTGCTGAGGACTGTTATTTCCATGTACCAAGGGCAACGGAGACAGGTCCAGGTCGCCCATAATCTCCCTCAGAAGGGAGATCTTGGTGCTGTGCCATGCTCACACATTACTTCTGAGGCCTTGGGAGCAGGGGAGGAGGATGAGGTCCGCCTTCTCTGCTGTAACACAATCTAGAGGTGCTGCAGTCGCTATATCTGCCAAGCATGGGCTGTGGGAGCACGAAGGGTGCATTCACACTGCAGGCCTTCATGCTCATTTCTGAATTGCTGCTCATATCTGATGTTTTTTTTAATAACTGTTCATATCTAATCTAGAATGTAACCCATATCCAATACCAATATGAATTGACAGCGATGTCGAGAAGGCACGCCTGTGCAGGGTAACAGTGACAAAAGACGTCACATCTGTTTTTGTACCCACACTTATACCCATTCTCTCTGTGGGCTAGTCTTCTAGCCAATATGGAAGGTACACCAATGTGGGCTTTTGCTCTTTGGATGCTACTAAATCTTTGAGCAAGTTGGTGACATCGTCAGCAGGATATGCTGCTGTGACCAAGAAAGAGGCACTAATGTCCTTCCATATGATATATTAAACATAACCAATTATGCTAATGATGTCATTAATTCAATTAATGCATTCTTTAGCAAATATTTCAATGTCAACATACTTGTCTTTACATAACACATGGGTGGTATTGATATGAACTCCATGTCTTAAAGCTATAAGGAGTTACAGTAGTTTCAGGAAAATCAGTTTTTCCTGCAAATTTATGCAGTATAGGTGCTCCAAACTCTAATCAGACCATCTACTATAGGAAGTTTCTTTCATGTATTGTTCTTGAGTTATTGTGTTCATAAGAATGTGTCTACAGATGCCATAATGATGGCATATTATCCCACATACTACTGTGGTGGAAGGACACAAAAACATGGCAAAGGCAATAGCTTGCACCTTATCTGCTCTAATTGCTGCCACCTACATCTCAGGTGAATGAAGGGAGATTCACTTTTTGCCAAGGCAACGTTGACAAATTCTGATTTGGCTTCTGATTTTCAGAACGCAATTGGAAAAAAATGCAACTCCGCGTGGCTTTTTTCCTTTTCACCCTGATTAGAAAACATCTGATCTGTGTCGCATGTGAGGGAAACGGGACACGTTCAGCTGCGGTGTGATTGTAGCACAACAAGGGATCAGCCTGCCACTTGCTAGCCCGCCAGGTTGAGGCAGGAGGCACAAATGGTATGGCTGTAGGAGAGGTGGAAGGAAGTCACATCCCCGGTAAGAGCACGCACACGTCTTCTGGATGGTTCTTTGGACCACCTATAAGTGCAGCTGCTCTTGTGAGACACAGGTGAGAAGCTTAGCAGCTAATGCTATCGCTGGGGGGGGGAAAGTACAACACCCGAAATGTAACACTGAAAGAAACAAAACAGAAGTTGGAGCAGTGTTGTGATGACAGAGCACGTTCCTGATATATATATACGAGTGTATAGCACAAAGTAAGAAAATCTTCTATGGGGGTGATTTGGGGTCTGTGAGGCAAAGGGGGGAAATGCACAAGAACTAAGGGGGATGAGTGACAGTGCACCCTGACCTACTAAGCACTCATTTACAATTCAGACGTGATCGTAAAAAGACTTTCACTATGGAGTCTGCGCAGGCACACACACTCCACACACTGTAGTGTTGCCTCAAGTGAGCAAACTGGAAAGGAACCAATTATTTTTGCACTGCAAAAAAAGAGAGAACTCAGTCAAAGAGCTGATTGTATTGCCTTTTGACTCTGCATCGCTAACTATGAGTCAACACTGGTTTCCCAAGAGTGTAGGAGTTGTGGAGTCGCAGAGTAGTCACCTTTTGGGCTTGACACTATATCAGTGATGTTATTGCGATGTGCAAAGGGAGCCTTGTGGGAAGCCGTATCTGTGTGGACTCCCTTCTGAGACTGGATTTAACAAAAAAACAGGGAAGTATGGAAGAGGATTAGTACCACATGTGAAAAATGTATTCTGAGTTCTGAGATTAATCTCAGAATTCTGAGCATAAATGAATTCTGTTAGAATTCCGAGATGAGATGAGATTCTTAGAACCCAACTAAATTTTGGTCCTAATCCTCTTCCATAGAGAGGTATGCAGGGTGAAATTAATTACTTTAGTCGAAGCACTAAGTTCAGCCTTCTGTCTTCACTGAGGTTTTTTTTTGTGGTGTGTCCATTTTACACTCAGGCTGCTACTCTAATTTTTTTCTTTTAGCTTGACAACTTGGTCCCTCTTTTAAAGGTAAGATTCTGACCTTTCAACAACATCTGGCAGGGCCATCCTGTGAAGAGCAAGGCTGACCTTTTTTAGTCATTCTCTCTCTCAGCAGGCCATCAATTAACCTTCACTCAGGCAGTGACAGCATGAAACACATACTGTAGGAATAGCTTTCATTAAAGAGAAACTACAGAATTTTCATTGACTCATTTATTTTTTAGTGCACTATTTTTTATATTTGTAGTTCATGTTTGACTGGTGTTAGGATCAGGTACAATGGAAGAGTCTATTTCAAACCCTAAGTGATTCCATTACATGTTACATATGTTTATGTTTTCTGAATGAGTCCATTTACAATTTCACTGAGATGCACATCTGTACAGTAAGCAGAGGCATTAGGCAGAGAGGGAAGTTAGCAATGCTTGTAGTTAGACCGGGCAAAAATAAAACAACAACAAAACATGCCTTCCCTTAAAGTAATATTTTCATTTAAATAAGCAGGATAAGAACTGGGTAGTTTACGGTGGCCGAGACATGTCGAACGAACTGCATATCCAAAACACTTTGCAAATTTGAAAAACACAACCGCATTAACGGAAAACACAAATGCGAAAGACACAACACAAACGCAAAAACCACAACACAAACGTTCACTAGCTAACTCTGGTTACTATCGCTGTGTGATTGTCATTGTCAACATCCGTTGTTGCTCACTTCCGTTGTGTTGTGGTTTTTGCGTTTGTGTTGTGGCTTTTGTATTTGTCTTGTGGCTTTTTTTATTTGTGTTGTGGCTTTTGCGTTTGTGTTGTGGTTTTTGCGTTGTGGCTTTTATATTTGTGTTGTGGTTTTTACATTTGTGTTGTGGTTTTTTAATTTGTGTTGTGGCTTTTGTATTTGGCTTGTGGCTTGTGGCTTTTTTATTTGTGTTGTGGCTTTTGCATTTGTGTTTTCCGTTAATGTGGTTGTGTTTTTCAAATTTGCAAAGTGTTTGGATATGCAGTTCGTTCAACACATCTCGGCCACCGTAGTAGTTAGTATGAGCAGTGATAGCCACCATGACTGAACAGACAAAGAAAAGAGAATTTCAAACTGCAGCAACAGCTATTGTAGAGACTTCAATTGGTGCGATCCCTTAGTATTAGTGTTGTAACCACTGGATCAACCAAAAGGGTAAATGATATTTCATGTACATTTCACAATATTCAGCTTGAGTGTGTGTGTGTGTGTGGGGGGGGGGAGCATTTGTAAACTTTCAGCACTTGATTACCATTGCTTTAATATTCCCTGGTAAAACATCTGTGTGGATAATTGCTTGGCTGGTTTCATTTCTCTCCTGGCGGTGCCCTTCTTCATTTAATGCATGAACCTGTGCAGTAACAACACCCCTTAATTGTCAGAGGAAGAGAAGAGGCATCATGTGCACCACACATTCACAACGAGGATCTCCGAGGCACGGCGAGCGCTAAGTTAAGGGGACAACTTTACCATTATCGCAGATTCGCATTGTTGTTGTTGTTGTGAGGGAATGGGAGGTTTTGGTATGCGGCAAACTGCTCAGTTGGAGACAGGTCATTTTTTAAAATTAAAATTAAGCAATCTGGCAAAGGAACTCTAATTGGAGGCAACATTTTGAGTAATTGTATACACAGAATGATTATACTACGTGACTGATGAATGACTTTCAAGCTTCTTCGCAAACAAATTATCACACACTTCCCCTTCCAAACTGTTGGGTAATCCTGGCTGACATTGAGCTGTTACTCATTAACAATCTGTATATCCTGTAAGTAAGTGCATGTATGTGCCACATATATGGGAATGGTATGTTGTTTAATAGTGAAACAAGTCTACCTGCTAATGGTGTGAATCTAGGACCTATAGGTTCTAGTCTATGTTAACAGTATGTCTTACAGTAAGGCAAATCCAAGATGAGTGTACTGGAGTTCAAGGCTGTATGCGTCAGTTGCTTTCAACGGTCCATCATGTACTAGAAGCACTCAGTTGTACGTCAAAGCACCCTGACATGCCTGCTCCAAAGTTGGGTTCGATTTTGGAGCAACAACAGCGGACAGAAGTGACTGTCCTTGCAAGGCTTTTGGAGCTGCAGTGATGTTTGACCTATTTCCACGTAAAAGGACACAATCCATGTTTTTAATGTTTTTGTTGAGAAGTGGGCTACAGGAAGCCAGGACATGGATAAGGAAAAGATAATTAATTAAATTGAAAAATTCTGGCTGAAAACTAGTATGTGGGAAATTTATCCATTAGCATAAAACTATGATAGACAGCACAGACACATGGAGTTGTTCAGCTGTATGGACAAACTATGAATACTATATTATCTAATGTGGCCATTTTTATCGTGACATATTACATACCTCTTAGAACATCACTCGCATTTCCATCAGATCCCTTACATTAAAGTGAGAATCCGCAACATTCTTGTTTTTCTTGATTTTGGCGACACCTTTGGTAATAAGCTGTCATTGCTTTGGTGTATTGCACTCAATGTAGGCAGTTGCTCTACATGCTGTAATAATAAAGACACTCAATATAGACATATTTCTTCTTCTGTATAATATGAATTCCAAACAAACCACTGTTGATTCCCCGGGAAATAGGAACCCCGTTATAAGTGTTAAGAGCAGCAAATGTAAAAGCTTTCATGCACTGGGTACAGATTGAATCACTATTGCTTGGTGTCAGTCGCAATAGAGAGTAGCAAAACTGACATTTATTTATATGAAAATGGCCATCCAGAAGCTCATGAGCCTCGGTGAGAAAAAGATTTGTCAATAACCAGTATGACATTATGTTCGAAAGGACTCTTCTAGTTATTCCTCTCATGCAGGGAGACAATCTTGCTTGATGTAAGGACAGTGGTGGGTAGAGTACTGAAAATCTATACTCAAGTAAAAGTGCAATACTCCCATAAAAAATTACTCAAGTAAAAGTGAAAATTACCATTTGAGAAACCTACTCAAGTAAAAGTAAAAAAGTTCTTGGTTAATAAATTACTCAAAGTACAAGTTACTTTCCATTTCCAATATTTTTTAGGATGTGCGGGCCAGTGCAAAATAATGAAAAAACAGCACTTGTTGATAAAACTTTTTTTTTTATGAAGTAGAGCAGGTAGGCTAATCAAACAAATAAGGATAGCCTATACAATTTTGATATGAACAATCTCCCACTCTCTCTCCATCTCTTCCTCACCTACCCTTATCTTTCTCCACTACACTCAGTCCCCGTTTTTAGAGCAGATTAGTTGTAACGAAGGTATAAATGGCAAATATAGTGAAGTAAAAAGTAGATTACTGGCTCAAAAATATGCTTTCAAGTAAAGAGTAGAAGTACAGTTTTAAAAAAGGAACATGAAAAGTACTTATTCCTTACAAAAACTACTTATTTACTCATGTGCATTACTTATAATGTGTTACTACCCACCCCTGTGTAAGGAGTTAAGTGGCGGCCGTGCAGGTCAGTGGCGAGCACATTTTCTTTTAGCTGAAAAATTCAATGAATTCAATGAAGTCAAAGGCACATCAAGCCATGCGGTTACAAACGTTGATATTGAAATAGATCAAAGCGATTCAGGAAAGGGTTTGAGTGATATTGTACAAGGTGTGTAACGTTTGCCGATTAAAATGCCAATTAGAGGGCGCTCGGGTAGTCGAGTGGTCTATTCCCTCGGCTCCAACACGGGAGACCCGGGTTCGCGTCCCCGTGTTACCTCCGGCTTGGTCGAGCGTTCCAACAGACACAATTGGCCGTGTCTGAGGGGGGGAAGCCGGATAGGGGTTTATGTCCTGGTCGCTGCACTAGCGCTTCCTCTGGTCGGTCGGGGCGCCTGTTCGGAGGGGAAGGGAACGGGAGGGAATAACGTGTTCCTCCACACGCGCTACGTCCTTCCGGTGAAGCTCCTCACTGTCGGGTGAAAAGAAGCGG
>OMOV01016230.1:4457-14607 GCA_900312565.1 Beryx splendens
ACCCTAAAGCCTCACTTCACCCGAGGCCAACGGTACTTGAGTTGTGCGAAAAACAAAAAGGAAACCATGGAATTCTTTGTGTTCTTTTGCTATTTTGTTTCTGTGCGTGTGAGAGTATGTGATCTTTACGAGTCTTTTGAGCACCTGTTGTGTATTGTTTTTACTATGTGAACTTAGTAAGACACTCTTTAGACAGATGTGCTTGAAGTAACAGGTGGCAGGAAAACCTTCCCCAGGTAACAGTTGTAATTGTGATCTTTGTCAAAGAACAAAATCAGTTTTCTCTAGTCTAACATGCTTCAGTAGTATCCTTCAAACAAGAGACAAAAAAAAAGCATCAGCCCTAAGAGATCAATGTCATAATCAGACCTGGGGTGAAATAAGCTGCAAATAATTGTTAGCATTTGTTCTAGCCTCCTTGGAGCTCTAGATGGATGGGGTTTAACGAATCAGAATAATTCAGATAACGTCAGATACGTTCTCAATCAAAGGATAGTGTACTAAATTTACTTTCAAATACTTCTTGTAAATGTTTAAATTTGTGGCTCTCATTGTATTGTCTTATGTGGTTAGCCCCACCCATCTGGCATCTAAGTAGGTTCAAACAATCCAGGAAATGCATTTGCAAACACGAGGTCTGGTTCAGCAATGACAAAACAGCAGCAAAGAAGATGGGATGAGAAAAAATGATGATGATGATGATGATGATGGAAAGAAAAAGGGGTAGAGATGGAATGCAACAATTCCCTGCCTTGAAATACCAACTGGTGATAAGCCACAGCTTTTCACAACATTTAGAGACAAAAGTGAAAAGTGATTACTATGGAAGAGATTACTTTGAAAAACTGTACCTCTGAGAGCCTCGACAGCCCAGAATAGATGTGCTTCATCACCCCCTCACTCTCTCTGCATCCCCCTCTCTTTGACGATGAGCTCTCTCTAGCATACTGGTCCAGAAGGACTGGCGGCATAGCTGGGCTAAAAACGCTGTACACTGCTGATAGGATAATCTTGTTTCTCCAGCTGGTGCTAAGACGCCAGTGCGACTCTCATGTTTGTATGAATATGCTTCAACATACAGGATTACTCTCCAAACAGGCTGCTTGGCAGAATCGTGCAGTTTGGTGGTGCTATATACTGATTGTGCCAAAATACAAAACAAAACAAAAAATGCCCTCTGCACTTTTTGGCCATTGTTTTAGATTGGAACTGAAGACTTGGCTTTCCAGGAAGTGGAGGAATTATCAGCAAGTGTGAGGATGGCCTGAATGTGTGACCATCTGTAATGACTAAACTTCCCCATGTGTGTTCACAATGTTACTGACAAAAGAAAATATAAACGTAACTTCCCACATTATTTTGCACTTTCACTGCAGCTAACTGGCTGACTGTTTCATTGCCCAGTGTAGTGAAATTGCATGCATGTGTTATAAAGATGCAAGCAGAGCATAATGACTTTGAATGATGAAGCTCTGAAACTCTTGACTGGAAGACTCTGGCGTCGCATCAAAGAGAGTATAATGATTATGCAGTTGTTAATTTCCTCTGTCAGTTTGGCAAAGCCAATTATCAGGTTTTATACAGTATCATCCTTAGGGCAGCACACCATTGGTTATATTGTGTTTAAGGACATAATTTATGATGCATTACCATGTAAGCTACCTAGCTACTCATCCAACATTTTACATACTGCAGGCAAGACTGTTAATATTCTTACAGCAATTTGATTGTATTTCATGGTGGAGTGGCCTATAAATGCAGGATAGACTGGAAGGTTTGAGCAAAGCCCAGTTTGTCATCACCAGAAATGGATAGCCTGCTCTAGCTAATTGTCCCTTGGGAGACTGGGGTTACTAATTGACTGCAGCAAGGATTCATCTTGTCTGGATGGACAGTCATTATTGGTGTTGTGTCACACTGGCAATTAGAGCCTGGGTCTGAGTTCACAAAAGGAGGAGGGAGAAAGGATGCAGGAAGTCCAGGAAAAGTGTCCAGTCATTCCCTCACATAATAGTGCAACTGGTCTCCTGAACAAATCGTATTTGTGTGGACCATGACACAGCAGAATCGTATGTTGCAGATTAAAAGAAAGATAGAGAGGAAATGAGAGCGAGAGGCTCACAGCTACACTCAGTCACACAATGTCATATTGATTTATTTTGCTTTCACTCTCTCCAGACTTTGATTTTACCTCAAAACAAGTTAAGCTTTAACTATGACTGGTAGAGCAAAACACACTGAAGGGAGATTCATTCAGCTCCACATAGTAATAACATACTGTGCCATGAAAAAGTGCTCGCCCCTGTTTGATTTTCTGCATTTTTGCACATTTTCCATATTGAATTTGGTCTCATCTTTTTTCTAGGTTTTAGTGGTTTATAGATGTATAGATATAAATAGTCTGAGAGAAAACCAAATCCACTAACTTTGGTGCTTCTCTCAGTTGTTTGGTGTGCAAGGTAATCAAACATGTAATCTTCAGGTGTGAAAAGTAATTTGCCTTCTCCCAGTAAACTTAACTCAATTAAAGGGATAACTGTGGACACCCGATCTGGGCTAGCCCTTCCCAAAATGAATCTGACAGACTTTGGCTCCTGCCATCAGAGTGACGTTGTCGGGGCACGGGTTCTTATGTCAGGTTTCTTCAATATATTTTAATGGGTCTTTAGGGTGTTGGGTGTACTCAGAATTGTGGAGTATTTTATTCCAGTTCCTGGGTTTAAAAAAAACAATCACTACATGCAAAAACATAGAGAGTGTACTTCCAGAGCACTTCTATTTTTGCCATGGAACTCAATGAGGAAATTGGAAGGAAAAACAAACTACTGTAAAGTGCAGTCGCTTCCCAGCAAAGAGATTTATGTCAATGTTGCAAGAATAATGTTTAATCATAATAAGCATAAGAATTTGAACAATGTTTTTTTTTTTTTTTATAAAATATACATTCATAAAACGTGTCTCTGTATTGGCCTAGTTATTCTGTCCTTAATATTATCACTTTGCTCTCAGCTATAATTCCATATTATGGTTCATCAGTTACCAATTATACTACCTACCTAGAGGCATTCAATATAAGCATTTAGGCTAAGGATCAACCTTACCAATGCTGGAGATGGTGTATTGTCATCAGATGTACAGTTTCATTAATTAATACAAATAAAGAGTTTTATCCAAAGGTTATTCACCAAAATACAAAAAGCGAGAATCGTTGCTACAGTTTCAAAATATCAAGAACCAAATATCCTAAAAATCTTTCCAAAGACCACAACCATAAGATAAAGGGTTTGGAGGCATTGTTCCTCGTTCAGTGAACTGCATGCACAAAACAAAGCCTCTAATGAGGGCTAGCTTATCATTCATCAACCAACGTTGCAAAACACAGTTCTTGGTTAAATAGTTTTAATCTTCAAGGGAGATGGCAAATGGTTTTGGCTTTGATTCTGGAAAGGCCTTCAACTACATAAACTGTATATTTATGCGACTAGTACGTCACTTGATCTCTGACTTTGCTGTACTGTACTGTAATTGCATTTCTGAGAGATAGACTGTTCCTGTTTGCCTTTGACATTATCTGTTGATTTTAATGTTAGAAGATATGAAGTAACTCTTGCATGCATAACAATGGACTGGGGGTTTGAAACTGTTAAGGTCTTGTGCATCTTGTCCAGAACAGGGCCGTGATATTCAAACACTGAAGTGATCAAAGAACTCAAATGGAGTTTCAACTAATGGAATGATTAGTTACATTGTAAATGTTTACTTGATGAAAATGTACACATTGTAATACATTCAATTAAAACACATTAGAAATCACAATGTCATTGTTGTTGTTATTATTGTTATCAGTAGTAGTAGCAGTATGTAGTAGTAGCCTATGTGATTGTTTTCACTGCTGTATCACTTACCTGCCATAGTTCTCTAAGTAGAGTAGAAACTGTCCAAACCTGTGATTTTCTAATCAACCAGTCATGAGTAAAATGTGGCGCTGCATAAGAAATCCAGCCGTGCATGGTTAATAATGAAGAAGCAGCAGCACGTAATTTGTGATAAACTGCAACCAGTTTGGTGCAAAACTGCCTCCCTCGGGATTAGAACCCACCATCTCTGGTGTGGCAAACCTGTTTACCATCCAAATTCAACTTAGTGATGAGTTTGTTTGTTTTTGGGACTGACCGACCAAGTACCTTATACTATTTTGCTGTGCTGGTCGCAGCTGTAAAGACTGTACAGGGTACTTCAGAAAGCATATGCAAGTTTCTTCTGTAAATATCTATATTGTGCCAAAATCAAAAAGGGTTGCAGTTGCATGTGTACATAATGTGCTGTACACTAGTATGCACATCTAATTTAACGAGTCTCTCCTTCAGAGCTTTTCAATCTCCCTATTGCTTCCATCAAATGGTAAAACAGTCCAACTGCTTTCTCTAGGCCGGGCACAAAACAAAACATTTGCGCCTATGCATTCATGAAACCAGCCAAGTCAGCATGAATGGCAGATGGAAGACAATGAAGGAGGCAGATGTCAAAGTTTATGTTAGAAATCTTTGCCCTTGCTGCCAATATAGATAAGCATCTTCACAATAAAAATGTCACGGTTTTGTAAGAACGTTGCCGTTTCTTGCTGTTTCTAAGGTTGAATGAAAAACTCTGCACCATGCCTTTTGCTGGGCCTAACAAAAACACTGGTTAGACACACAAGTTAATGATAATACTCAAGGCATTTGTCCAAGGAATACCTCTGGAATGATACATCATAATAATCCGACTGCAGTGGCTTCTATAAATACCTCCACCGTCCACCACCAGAGTAAACTTTCAAGTCTGCTTAGTTCCACTGCCTGAGTCTATTTTGGAGAGCTCTATGGGCTTAAGAAGAACTGGGTCTGAATATGCATTGGAAGGGCGGCTTTACGGGTATTCCTCTGCTCGATTCACAATGTCACAGGCCCTGTTCTGCCTCTGGGCATCCAGAATCCCACAGCTGTGCCTGGGAAGCCCTGTGTGTGTAAAGCCTGCACTGTAGCTTACAGGAGGCATGTGACCTCCACCTCACCTCCAAATGTACACCATTACAGGTATCCAACAACAAATGAGGTCCTTTCTTGTCTGGAATCCACTTTCTGTCCAATTGATAAATTCTGTTATCTCTGACTGATGGATCTATGTTGACAGAGAAAACGAACCACCACACCTGCACACAAGATCCAAACTGTGTCTAAATGCATATTATATAGGACACAGGTCAAGCAGAAACTGAATAATCTCTCAAGTGTACAATGTAAACAGAAAGAAAAGGGGCCACAATGAACACAAACAATTAACAAATCCAAAAGAAGTACTACTCAGGTTGAATGGGCAGAGATGTAGGCTAAATCCTCGAGGCTTTGCATTGTTATCACTAGGGACTACACCATTACAACTAGTGACATGTGCGGTTCTCATACAATGTGAACAAGAATGCAAAGTATTTCAGTTCTAACAACAAGGGAACAGTGAATAGATCAACCTTGATTTTCTCAAAAGCCTACTAGCCTGTGAAGCATTATCAATGCAATTCTGTGCTACGGTGACATAATGAATCGTATCACCTTTTCTATTGTAGACTTGAGATAAAACACCTTGTAGAAAAGAATTGGTGTACACTGTAGAGCCGCAACACCCACTTCTAAATTATTGTAGCTAACACATTATTCACATTGATTGATGTGTTATTGGTCACCTATTCTGCAGTCAGAGGAGCAATAGGCTATAGGTCAGCGTTTTGCTTCCATGCAACTCAGTAGTGAACAGGCTACATGTTGCTGCCAAGTACAGGTTACAATTTAAATTCACCAATTGCACCCTATACATAACTCTTCAGGCTATGCAGTTAAAATTTACAATCCTGCCGTGGGCCACGATGATATGTTTGGTTTTTCCTTTTCTTGGAATGACAAGTCTTGAGCAGAATTAATTGAAAATGAATGTTTATATTATCATCTGAGCAGCTGCTGGCTGCAGTAGTGTCAGCGCAGGGAGAACACCATCAGCGGGTTAAAGCACAGTAATGAGGAGAGGGTGGGGGTGCAATTCTGGAAGATTCTATTGGAATCTTATGAGTGGACCCCATTTCATTCGTTTATTGTGGGGACTGTTTCTCTGAGCTAGGTGGTTAGCTTCCCTGTTATATAGCCCAACGTACACACTCACTGTGGTGGGGACAAAGGGTTTTAGGGTGAGTTTGCTGGCCATCACTTTAGAAGACATACTAGCTAGCCACAAAGAAGTATGGGAATTTAACGTATTTATAGATATGTTGGTTTGACGTCCCGTTGCATGCTAATGATTTCTTAGGGATGCCATTTTTCTTTTCATTGGGGTAGCTACGCTAGCTAGCAAGCTTGACGTCAGCCTGCTGGTAGAACAGCTAACGTTAACTAACGTTAAGCTGAGCCAGCTTGCTAGCAGACTTGGTTCGCAAATCTATGGACATAACAGTACAACTGCAGTTCGGTTTAGCTTAGACATGCCTTAACTGCATTTCTTGCTGATGTCTGTTGCTAACTAGCTGGGTCGACAAGCAGAAAAAACAAATCACAGTACAACATTATTACCAGCTAGCATTACTACTTGCTAGCTCCGAGGTAGCTAGAGCTCGCTCGTCGGGTAAGTTACCGCAGAGCTCGTAGTTAACGTAAACGCTGAAACCACCAACAGTCGTAACGTAAACTAATAGCGTTAACGTTAGCTATTCACTAATTACCGCATTCAAACTGTGGTAACACCCTCAGCACTGCGTGTGCTCGCGAACAACTTAACGTTAACATGATAATTAACGTAATTTCTTGTGCTAACACTGAAGGCTAGCCAGTTGTATCAGCAGTGTTTCCCGACGTGTCTGTGCTCATGGTGTTACAGTAAGCTAGCGCTAACGTAGCTGCTAGCTAACGTTAGCCAGCTGCGTTGTCTGACACTCATCGTCGGCATCTCTTTGTTTTGTCCTGTGATTTAACGACCCTGTCAACCCAGGCATCTCATCAATACCGTGCACACTGCTGCCCTCCACTAAAATGTGTTTGTTACAGAGCCAATGACTGGAATAGACTGACATCCACTCCTCACTGCAAAGATGTCAAGTAAGGAACTGGGTGTAATTCGGTTGTGTTAAGCTCCTTTTAGCTGATGTTACCATACAGTTTCAAATACATCAAGACTGCGCTTTGCATAAATCCAAGTGAATTGATATCACATACACTGTAACATCAAATGTTCATTGCAATAATTAACACACTGACTTTCCCTAATACAGGTCTAATTTTGCAAAATTAGATCAATGCTTGTTTTGTTTCATGTATACAATGAAAGCATGTCTTTACGAGACTTCACTAGCAGATAGTTAAGGGTTGAACTGAGTGACGGTTTGATCTCACCCCAAATGATTGGGAATAGCCTATAGTTTCACTGGACTGGTGCTGATGTTTCATTTGGACCTTTTCTTTCACAACAGAGAGGCCATCATATGCCCCTCCCCCTCCCCCAGCCCCTACAACAGTAAGTATAACAAAGTGTAGCACCTAATATTAATTAGGTATCCCAAAATACTGATGTTGCCTATTTGGAGACGTCACTTCAGCATAGTTTATAGCCTTCCACAGAATGCCATTTAGTGTAAGAAATCAGCGTTTTGTTAAATCCATTCCCTGTTATTCACACAATATGATGTGCCAGTATGCCACTGCTGCTGAAGTGATTATTTCCTTATAACCCCAGCATGAATGCAAGTGTCTTTATTTTGCATTTTCCCAGCTTCTTTCATGGGTTTCTTTAATTTTCCTCCTGGTCTTTACCGAGCCCCCTTTTTTTAATGCCATTTCTCATTCGTGTTTCTGTCTCATTTGTTTCCATCAGCAAATGCCCAACACTACCGGGTTTGTGGGGTACAACCCATACAGCCATCTGGCCTACAACAACTACAGACTGGGAGGGAGCCAAGGCAGCAACAGTCGGGTAACGGTATGAATATTAACATAGAGAAAACAAGGTGACCGAAAATGACAGGCAGAAACAGCTGGACAAAACAAAATCTCTAGCAGTTCACTTCCAGTTCGGTTTCACACGACACTGAACAATCAAACTTGCCCAGTCAAGACAAGACATTGCAGTAGCCTCTGCGAGCATCAATATAGCACTGCAGCCTTTCACAAGATTGCCCCTTGCTTTGTTCAGAAGGAGTGAGATTAGATGAGCAGATGCTGCAGAACGGAGGGTATGGTTAGCCTTGCTCATTCCAACACAGAGACTTTCTGAAGATGAGTGTCATTTCAAACTCCCTCTGCTGCCTCCATCACAGTGCAGACTGGCTAAGAGTCCATCTGTGTGTATTCAAATACCACCTGCCTTTCAAAGTCTGCATTGCTGACAGCCATGCTAAGTAACCCATGCCATCAGTGTTGCCATGGCATTACAGACTCGCTGCTCGGCATGGCTCTGGCTGCTGAGCAGTAATTCAGTCGCTGCATGCAAGCTGTGGTTGGCTGACTCTGATAATGGCATTATGTCTCGCAGTGGGCAAATCTCAGCTTAAGTGAGATTTTTGTGGGTTTTTTCCCTAGTCAGTGCTATTCCATTGTGCTCTGTGGGGTTCCTGACTCCTGTTTGGCCTCAAACTGTCATTAATGAAGTGAAGTTTATTGAACTGATAAGAAATGACTCATGATGCATCATTTTGGATAATTTTGTCAGATTACTCTGCTGTGTGCTTGCATGTCGTTCTATGAGCTATTTCTCAGCCTAGCTTAGTTGGAGTGTTGCCTAATCACTCAACAGCCACCATGTTCTAAGATGACACTCCTTTTCTTTCCTTCCCAGAATTCCTCTGGAATAAATATTCCAAAGCCACCCAAGCCACCTGATAAGCCATTGATGCCATATATGAGATATAGTCGAAAGGTAAGTGAATGACGTGTAATCGCTTTCTTTTGCACCATCATGTTCTTTATTGCAAGACAGATTCTTTGCTTTTAAGATATTCAATCAGCTCAGAGGAAGTAAGCTATAAATTATGTTTCAGACTGTAGTAGTAGTTCATGGAGGTAGGTGTGAAACTAGATATTAAGCCAGGCCAGACAAAGATATATATCTAGGACAGTCCACATCAGATAGTGGGATTTATTAACTTGGAGATGGAGCTTAAACCACACGGCCTCCTCTGGTTTGTGACCTCTCTGCAAACAGATAACCATTTATAGCCCCTCCAACCCAACCCAACCCCACACCCCATGTCTGGTTCTCATCACCAGGTTTGGGATCAAGTAAAAGCCTCCAATCCTGATCTGAAGCTATGGGAAATTGGGAAGATAATCGGTGGCATGTGGAGGGACCTCACTGATGAGGAGAAACAGGATTATTTGAATGACTACGAAGCAGAGAAGGTTGGTTGTTTTACAAGGGGTGTTTATGGTGTTTTCTGATGGGTGACCAATAGATGTGCCTCCAACAGTTGCCGGTCCCTCCAGTCATCATTCCTTCCTTTCTAACAATCCTGAGTAAACCTCTTTCCTTATCTTGTCGTAGTTGAACAGCATTGAGCGCCCACATGTTACATCTACTTGCCTTCTCTGTTTCCTTGTCATTCCTGTCATCTCTCCCACCGTAGATTGAGTATAATGAGAGCATGAAGGCCTATCACAACTCCCCGGCCTACCTGGCCTACGTCAATGCAAAGAGCCGTGCTGAGGCAGCTCTAGAGGAGGAGAGCCGACAGAGGCAGTCCAGACTGGACAAGGGCGAGCCTTATATGAGCATTCAGCCGGCTGAGGATCCAGATGGTAAGGCTCCTCCACTAAATGCTTACCCTCCAAAGGTTTAGAGCACTGTCACAGAGCTGTAATTACAGTAGCACGACCACACAGAGTTGCCAGTCCGCACACCCAGAGACTGTATTATCTTATTCCCTCCTCCTACACTGCTGTAACCGTCCGCATTTGTGGTAGTGCCACCTTTGAAAGGCCATTTTTGCTTTTAAACTGCAAAATGCATCATCAAGTACATCAGAATACACAACTGCTTAAATTGTATTCTTAAAAATATTCTTAACATTGGTTTAGGCATAATTGCGTAATGCACAATTTGACACACACACACACACACACACACACACACACACACACAC
>OMOV01016247.1:0-12349 GCA_900312565.1 Beryx splendens
CCGATCTGATGCTCGTCTCACACCTTACAACCTTCTTTGTCACCTCTCCTCCCACTACCCCCAACCCCCTGCAGTTCTCATGAGAATGGCTTCATGGAGGACCTAGATAAAACCTGGGTGAGATACCAGGAGTGTGACTCAAGGAGCAATGCCCCAGCCACACTCACCTTTGAAAACATGGCAGGTATGGTCCCTATGGTATAGAGAAACCGTTAAAAGTGATTGGACAAAAACTGCAGTGGTAAGGTACTGTAGCCCTTTTTTGTCCAATACCTTTTAGTGTTTTAGTGTTGGCGTGGGTGCTCTGTGGAAGTGTGCTGTACAGTTTCATGTGCCGTGGGTTTGTGAGGTTGTGGTCTACTATTAATATTCATATTGTGTGGTTTACAGCCGGCGTCGTGAGTAGGACCTGGTTGAAAAAGGAGGGGCGACCGCTGACCATGACGGGCAAACCATGCATTCATGTTCAGCGGGAGCGGCAGGGTTGTAGACCAGCGGCTCATGTTCTACCCCTGTTCCGTTTGTGTCCGTCTGTCCCTTCCCAACAGGAGTCTTCATGCTGGTGGCTGGAGGCATTGCAGCAGGGATCTTCCTCATCTTTATCGAAATCGCCTATAAGCGCCATAAAGACGCCCGCAGGAAGCAGATGCAGCTGGCCTTTGCGGCCGTCAATGTTTGGAGGAAGAACCTGCAGGTATGGATGATCCCATCTGCCCACTCACACCCAGGGTGGAAGGGCAGAGATGGGATGCGAGAGGCCCAGCAAAGCCCCTTCTCATGGGGGTGGATTTCCGTCTCTCAGCCTCTCTGCCCCGCTACGGGTTTTTCACTTTACATCTCAGTGGTGGTCAGGCTATCAGATCACTGTGCGAGAAACCGTGATCTCTGATGCCTTCACGCAAGGCATTCTCAGTGGCCACCCTGTAGGTCCTAACAGTTCCCTGAGGCCAACCGCACCCATGTCTCTTGTGTGTGCCTGCAGGACAGTAAGGAGGCCTCTGGAAGTCAAGCGGTTGCTGGGACCCCCTCATTAGTATGTAACAAATTAGCAGAGCCATCTTCACCCCCACGCCACCTCTCGCTGTTAGAGTAAGAATTAGATAATCAGCCCAGTGACCTTAACATGACGGACATCTGAATTAAAACTTCACATTCCACATCCATGGCATGAACTAGTAGTTCTATGCTGCTGCTCTGGTGCTTATTATGCTTCGTGAGGTCAGATGATGTGGACACGGAAAGCCAACAAAAAGAACAGAACAGATGTACTGCTATGAATATACTGCTGCAAACATGATACTAACATTAACTTTCAATGCAATTATAGCATCATTGATTCACTTCACTCTAGCAGCCTACTAACAGCAGCCATGGACTTACAATACAAATAGAGCATAACAATTAAAATCAATGCCCTGGCAGAATGACACTGCAGTGACCCCTCACATTAATGTCAACATTGCTGTAAAGCACCACGCTACACTGGACAGTAGTATCTCTCTTTCCATGCCTTATTTACCCTCCACAGTGTCCATAAGGCAGACACTAAACAACAGAGTCAAAGATATCATGCATGCCAGGGGCTTCATGCAATACTGCGGCTGCTTAAGCAGATACACAGTTCAGGCTATTCAGCTGAGCAATGAGGCCCCAAGTTCAGTCGCTGAAGAACATGATTTGCCCTGTGCTCCAATGCCTTCCAATGTGGCTGAGAAGCATTGGAGCATCCCTCCACCCTCTCCACACCCCCTCTCCCTTAGTCTTTGTTGTTTCACCACTTTCCACTGTACTACAAGCCCACAGCTTGGGCACAGAATTTGGGGATGCAGGGGGGTCCCACATGTGACAGCCATTAACACTGTGAGTCTGTGATGTGGCCCTGGCAGCCTGTCTGCTGCATGCTGGCTCTTTATAAGCCTTGACAAAAGGCCAGTGGTTGGCCCTGCTGAATAGAGACAGCAGGGCTGCAGGAAGGTACAGTATAAGACCACAGTCTCAGGTGACTGTCAGCAAATCGATGAGTGTCTGCCATCGACCTTACTACTGTATGTAACCGTTGTGAGTGTCCTCATATGGATGTACATTCTTTAGGCACATACAGCAGGCAAATGCATGCAGGGGGGAGCCTCACTGAGAAAGGAGAGGGACACACAAACTGCACATATAATTTGCTTGCCAGTGTTTTTTAGATCCATGTCACCGTTGATCATGTTGAGGTTTTCAGCACCGCTGAGCAAAGATGGTTCATACATACGCATCTTGCATCACTGTGGGCCCTAGAGCTAAAATATGGACATTCGCAATCTTCACTCGAGATTATTATAACCGCTGTAATGGGTTCTCGTGCAAGGACCACAGAATCCAAGGAGCCCACCAAATCGAGCTGATGTGTTATGTACTGTGTGGACATTATTCAGGATATTATTCATACTCTTGAGTGTATTTGTTTGATTATTCACTGTGATCTAACAGCCACAGATTAAGAATGACAATATGGCTATGTAGGACACAAAATAATCATAATGGAAAATGTACGATCACAGTTTATGTGGCCTCCTCCTTCCTTAGTACAGCAAGCGTTCGAACCTGGAGTCCCATTGTTGGCATCATTCTGACTGCTTGTTTGTGTGTTTGTATGTAATTATGTGTTGATTCTGCATCAGGGTAGTGTATCATGCAAAGTGACTGTGCACCCACACACCTTTCAACACAGGGAAATAACTCTAGAGAACGTGCACTTCTCGAGTAACCTAAATCTGTTCATGTAGTATGTCCCTCATACTCTGCCATTATCTCCAGATGCTGTTAATGCTCATAAGACCTTAAAACAGAAGATCATTAACTAACCATACCACCACCCCTTGCTTTCACAATGCGTTACCACGAAGTAGAGCTGCTTGCATCATCAGCACAGCATGCCTAAGGGATGTAGTGGAGGGTAAACCCACTTAACCTCAGTTTGCACGTATTGTTAGTTGTGGAACAGTGTTTGCCCACCATTTTAAACGGATTAAAATCTTTATGATCTAAATTCATAATTTACATTAAATACCAAGTAGCATATCCAACTGATTTACTGTATAGCCAAAGTTGCGTGAAAATTCTGCCTTTTCCAGAAAATAACATATACATATAAATTATGTCTACATGCAATTATATATACAATTTACTTGAAAAGACCCTCTTCATGTAGCTTTCATGTAACTCAGTCTGATGCTATACTTACTATAATGTATTCTATAAATTTACATCGTAAAGATTTATCATTGGATATAGAGGGTATGTTATAAGGTTTTCTTACTGTGATCACTGACTGGAGCGGACAGTTTACCCAACATTTTGTTTGCCACTACATCACTGAGAGGCTACATTGGCTTTCCCTGTTGAAACAGATGTTACTCAGAAGTGCACTGCCTGAACCTGAGTGAAAATGGTGTTAGTTTGGGATGAAAGCAAGGTGTCAGAAAGCTACTTCGTGATGACGATGGTGTACGATGACGACGCACTGCGGTAGCTTGCCTCTGTTTCCAATGAGAAACAGGCAGCTGCTGCGTACTGAGCGTGTCCCATGCCACGCTTCATCTGATGGTCCAGCATGCACTGCATGGCCAGGACTGTGCTGACGCAGCACCTCATCAGGAATCAGAGCGGTCAGATTTCACTCTAGCGCTCTAGACTTGTAAGAAATGGGGGAAAGATTTAAATAACCGAGAACTGAAGTCACTTGGGCATTGATTTTTCCTGATTTTTCAGACACTTATAGCAGGGTACAGTTACACAGGCTGACTTTGACCATTTACTAACATGAGATGTCATCTTCCAACAGGAAAAGCATTTTATTTATTTATTCCCGCACTAAAGGAGTGATGTCATGCCCATCACTCCTCTGCCAGCTTTTATCCATCCTCCACGCCAGCTAATAGTTACTCACCTCCTGATACCGTGTCATCAAGAGGCTGAGAGAACGGGGGTGGTTGGCGGGGCGATGGGTGGTTCAAATGCACCCTGAAAGAGCCTAGTCATGTGACCTGATGAAAGAGGATGTACTGCGGGGCCAGTGCTGGCCAGGATTTATTTGTCATGCTATTTGTTTTGTGTTTACTTATTCTATGTTTTCAAATCTCCTTTATTCCTCCTCCATCCATTCTCTTATGGCATGTTGAAATTCACACCACACTGCCCCGCCCCAAGGGCTTCCCTCCCTGCAAAACTCTCGCTCATATTCCAGTTACATCTTATTCACACCTATTTTACAATGCTTTCATATTTATACATAGGATTTTTTTTTTTGCCTCCTTCCTCCCATGCGAAAACCCCCCATCTCTGCTGTTTTCCACATCAACATAAAACCTGCAACTAGGCTAACCCTAACCCTTTACAAACTGTTCTTCTTATGTGCTCCATCACATACTCCATCCCATTCCCTAGTGTGTGGGGTGAATTTCCATTATACCAATGATCAGGTATAATGACTTTAAATGGGCTTTAATTAATGACATAATTATTTGTTGTTGTTGTTTTACCTCCTTGATATGCATTTTAGTGGCTCTCCTGCCTCTGAAAGCTTCTCTACTTTTTTATAACTGCCTGGCTTTGGATGTGGATGTTTGCTTTGCTAGTTTTTATATTCGCCCTTCCTTGGTTCCCTCGGCTTTTGCTTAAGGATCTTTAAAGTATAACGATCTAACACCAAGAGGATGGATATTTATTTTACTTTTCTTTTCTCCCCCTATGCAGCCCTCTTCCTCTCTAGAGACTCAGGATGTAAGAATACCTTAATATGAGCTTTTTGCACACAAACACCCAGTTATTGTGCTCTGCTGTAGACACAGGACTGAGAGTAGCTGTGGGGCACTCTGATGGTATGAGGGAGGGAGGGCACCAAATTGACTCGCCATCTTGTAAGGATACGGTTAAAAATTGTTTTTGACAGGAATGCATTTGAAACATTTTTTTCCAGAGATTTGACCCGGCTTGGAACCGAGTACACAGTAGTGGATTCTAGTAATTAATGTCACTTTTGGGCATACTGTTCCATCGATGCTTTTTCTTCTTTGAGACCGGTTGTGTGTGTTGGGGTAAGGGGGGTTGGAGCTGTATAGTGTGTGTGCAGGCAAGAGCGAGTGCGCAGGCAGGATACTGTGGATGGTTAAAGTAGTCCAGTGTAGGTATCACCCAATGACATCCTTACTAGTCATCACTCAAACCATTCCAATGCATTTCTGGGGGGCCGAGTGTTTGGATGTGTCAGTGCATTACTAGAGCACTACTATGCCATCTTGTACAGTCCCAGTGTGATAATGCTGCAAAAACAAATGTAGATAAATGCCATAAGTGAAACCCTCATGTCAGACTGTATACAGACTATTTCCACTTCCACATCTAACAGGCTTTATCCCTTTCTTTCTCCCTCTTTGAGCATTTTACATTTCTAAAACATGTAGTCTCTCTTTCACGGACCTTCCTTCTATTTACAGCCTTAGAAAAAATAATAAAAAAAGGTCATTTATTGGGTTGGTGGGTGGTGGTGGGTATTGTGGTGGGAAGAGAGAATGGGTGAGACTGAAACCAAGGTATCACCCCCTGCCCAAGAACATGAATAATGTTTCTACATATATTTATTTTAGGATAGGAAAAGTGGTAGAGCAGAGCCCGACCCCAAAAAGAAAGCCTCTTTTAGGTCCATCAGTACCACCCTGGCCTCCAGCATCAAGAGACGTAGGTCCTCCAAAGACACGGTAAGGAGACGAAGAAGCTACATCTTCCCTTGTTTATTCTTCCCTCTCTCTTCCTCTTTTCCTCTGTCTCCTCTTCCTCACCTTTCTTCTTCTTCTTCTTCTTCTTCTTCTTCTTCTTCTTCTTCTTCTTCTTCTTCTGTCCTCTCTGCCCACATCCCCATATCTGACCGCGCGAGAGACTCCCATATTCCACTCACCCATTCCACATGGCTCAGCGGCCTCTGCCACGTGTCTGTCAGTTCACCATCGATCAGCCATCCATTCAGCATCTGTAGGTGACTGTCCCCTACAGGCCAGTGGGCATCAGTGCAGGAACTCAGGTCAGGCCAGGCCAGGAGCTGGGCTCTCATGTGGGGAGAGTGGAGCCAGGGCCAGCTTTGGGTTTGATGGGATTAGGGGTTTGCGGCTGCTGGAGGAGGGGGGCCACACAGTAAGCAGTCTGCCAGTGGTGTTTGTTTTGGGCTGCTCTTCCTCCCTGCCTCTGGTTTGGACGTGGATTCTGGCGATTGTGTCCTTCAGTGATGTCGTGGTGTGTGTACATGACGTGTGTTTGTGTATATTTGTGTTTGTGTCCCGTCGTTTTGATTGCTTGATCCTTTATATCCATCTTTTCTTTGCTCAAATCCTGCACTTCCTCTGTTTCGATTTCAGCTGTTGGTTGGTTTGCTTTTGGTTTGAGAGCATGCGCCGGTGTTTTGTCATTTCCAAATCCATTTCCAAGGTAGTCATGATGGCCGGTCCTCCTGGGAACAAACTAACATCTGTATTCTTATCAACATGTCTATTTCAGGTTTATACTCATGGATTTCTATTAATCTATTTACTTTTTGCTTTGTCATATTTTATTTGTCATAATTATTGTCGTCCACTACAAAAGGATTTATTTTTCCAATGTCCTTGTGTCTGAACTGTGCATGCCTCTTTAAGGGTCTGTTTTCAGGTGGTGAAGACAGTCTGCTTTTGTTTTGTTATTACTGCCATTTTTGGTCTATAGAGTCTTTGAAGCCTCATACTCTCACTGTGTTGCCAGGCAAAAAATTTAAATATGATCTATTTGGAAAAAAATGAATATTCTTATCCGCCATTTACAACCCTGTGTCTTCGCATGAATTGTTTGTTGCAGCACAATAAGAGTGTGAGGTTTCCTCCATTCCTTCACAGTCCAGTTGAAAAGCCCTACTCTTTGCTGTTTGGGGACTGTACTCCACAGGCGTAGAGTGCTCTGACAAACCAGTGACCCGCACTCATTTGCGCCCAGCTGCTCAGCCAGACATAGCTGGCCGGTGACCAAATCTGACATGGGCCTCTAAAAAACCAGCTATAATCTCTGGAGCTAGCACAGACCTTCACAGAAGATACCGAAGGGTTTTTACACTAATATTATGTTTTGAACATGTTTCTCAGGGGAGATGTAGCCTTTCTTTTGCAAGCTAAGCTAATGGGTCACAATAAGATTTGTGTGTTTTTATTTGATCTCCTGTCTTTTTTCTCTTTCTCTTGTGTTAACTGTCTTTTATATGGATGTTTCTGCATTGAACCGAAGCACCTTTGCTCTCCCCTGGAGGTTTCTCAATAGAATTGGTCAAGTTTGAAGCGAAGAAGAGTGGGATCACCATTGTTAATATGTCTGTATGAGGGTTTGGATGCTGCTTCGGGAGCCCTAGTCTTAAGGCCCTCAGTGGAAAAACATGGCTGAAGTGGAAAAACAACATAGGACTTAGCGTAACCAAAAAAGATGCTCTAATTGAAAGATTTACCATCCCCAGTCTTTGACCATTATTTTGATTTTATATAAATGTTCTTATTTTATATTAATGGATATCAATGGACTTGAGTGTCAGTGTCCCTCACCCACATGCCACACTGCTCCTCTCTCCCTCTACAAGCATGTCAATTACTGTAACTGTCATAGATGTAGTACAGTAGTAGAAGTAGATGTAATCCTTGTAGTTGTAGATGCCATTTATTAAGCAGTATCATGGTAGTTGTACTGAATAATTAAGCCTTGTAACCAGTAACTGTGGTTGTGGTGATGACAGTGAAGTGTCTCTCTTTTGCTGGTCCACTTGACCCCAGTAGGGTGTGCTGTTAGTGGCAACACTCATAGCAGGCCCTCAAGGTACAAGATATGAGGAGACCCAAATGTGGGCTGTAAGCCATATGATGATGATGCAACTCTCGGATCAAGGGGATGAGGGGCATCCACTCTGACTGTTTACTTAGGAATAATATTGAATATTAAGTCTGGATGTTGCTCTATCAGTAAGCATGTTAGTTGCATCATAACAGCTTATGAAGTTCATATGCTTGAATGCATTGGCTATATCAGCTTAAAATGAGAGGCACTTAAATCTTAAAGATCTTGCTCATTTGAAATATTAACAGAAATGATATCAGATGGGTACACTGAGACATGATTGACCCCTTTTTGAATTCCCCTATTATTAGACATGTTTTGATGCTCTAGTTACAATAACTCATGTTTAATGTAACAACGTAGATGTAGGCTATTGAATGTAACAACAAAAGATGTTCTTTTGAATAGTACAAAACAGGTTTTTCCAACGTAACACTGCCAGTGAGAATCCAGGCAAAGAGAAATGGATTCTGATTGGCATGTTGGAAATCTCTTGGATGATAATGAACATAATGCAGAGTTTGATTTCCCTCCCAATCACACTGTGTTCAAAAATATGAGGCAGGGAATCAATTTACAGGAAAAAATAGCATATTGCAAGATCTGTATATAGCCATATTTACAATGGGTAAGGATTGATTGTTTCATTGGATTTCTATACTGTTGCCCATGACTACAAAAAGCAACCTCAGCATTGTAAAAATATGGCCTACTGCTATCATACCCAAAGCAGACTACACAGTCAAAAGACTTTGGCTTAGATAATAGCAAAATCACTGTTGCCATAGTAACTAAGCACCTGCATGAAAACTGGATTTTTCCCCTTCTCAGCACTGTAGATGCCTATTATCACTGCACTCTGATTTAAAAGAAGCATAGTGATATAGGGACTGGGTGTAAGAGTCCAACCACACAGCACTTTGAACCAGCCCACAATGCAGTGAAGCTCAGTCATAATTCATCTTCTTCCCCAGAGCTGCTAAAATTAGAGAAGCTGTCTGCATGCATACAAATGACTGTGGATTAATGAGCTGTCCATTTTATCCATGGCTGGAAATTATCACCCAGTCATATTGTAAAGCTGAAAAAATGCCTCTAGGTGGCCTGATTCAAATTTGCTGTTGTCTAGACTTTCAGGACCTTACCTCTACTCCACTGTAGGAACAAGCTAGCCCATCTCAGGCAGAACCGGCCTGCTTTACAAAATCAGCAATCCAAAATAAAGTGAAAAAAACAAAAAACACATCCAAAACTATGGTCTGCCTGAGAGGGGTTACAGAACCCATCTGCTTCTCAATTTCCACAGAAATGAAGCACAGGTGTTCTACTTTTTTTAATTGTTTAAAAAAAAAAAAAAAATAGCAGTGCTCGTTAAAATAATAGGAGTAGTTGCCACACGCTGCTCAAGGTATTAGTCAAGAAATGACACCCTGTTATGTCTGTCCCCTCCTCCTTCCCCCCTTTCTCTCCGCTTCTGCAGCAGTACCCACCCACTGACATCACGGGCCAACTCAACTTGTCCGACCCGTCTGTCAGCACAGTGGTGTAAGAGGGAGACACAAAGATTTGCTCCCCGAAGAGAGAGAGAGAGAGAAAGAGAGAGAGAGAGAGAGAGAAACCAGAAGAGGATGCAGAGGGGAGAGAGAGAGGGAGAGTGCCTTCTCCTCGTTCCCTTCACTGTGTCGTGGATCCTTCGTTGCTGAAGCTTTCATCTCACTGCCTGCCAGTGGAGCTTTGAGGACGCCGGGTCATTTGCCGAAGAACTGGCTGAAACGCTGATCTTGCACCTTTTAAAGCCAGAACTATCTGGCGGTAGATATCTCTAGGGTCCCCGAGCATGCATAGACAAACCCATCAGGCACACACAATGTTTTCCTTCTGTATATTCTTAGGAAACTTATTTAACCTTGTTTTTTGTCACAGAAATTTACACACAAAAAAACTTACAGATGGCATTGTGATGTTTGATGTTACTACTTTTCGATTATATCTTTCTGATCAGCTGTACTGCTTTAGCAAAGCCGGTTTAATTAGGTTCTGTTTATGGATAAACCATTTTTGGTGCAAGTACTGTTCTCGACATATCATTTCCAACTAGGGACTAGATACCATAATATTACCTATTCTTTCTAAACAACATATACTGCAATACAATACGTACTGTAAGCTTCAATGGATATCAACCTAAGTATTTTTTAGTAAGAAGTACCTGTGTTTTTATCTACATATATTTAAACTTTTTAGATGCTATTTCTCTAATTGGGAAGCACTACTGAACTTCTCTGACAAATTTTATCTACCAGTTTGAAGATGATGGAAGCATGTGTGTTCTTGTATATGCATAGGAGCAACTGAGAGCTTTGTGTATCCATTCTTTCTACATTACGATGAAGATTGTTGTTATTTAGAAAGCTATTTTTCAGACACAAGTTGTTGAAATTGTATATTTTACGCCATTATGCTTTTTTTTTTCTTTTCTTTTTTTTAACGTATGTGCCAAATGCATGATTTTGCTCAGTCCAGTAAGAACTAGCCTCAGTTTCTTAAAAAAACTCTCACATAACATTAATGTGTAACTGTAACTGTTCCACTATTCTCACTCAACGCCTACTCGGGAATGTGTTCATTGTTATTTATAATATGAGATAACTAGGTCAATATATGGAGTTTCAGTCAATAATATGCAGTATAATGAAATCGTTGACAAAGGCTGGGATTTTTATGTATAACAATGTTGAGACTCTCTTTCGTCCTTGCCATAAGCCATATTATGTTTGGGAACGCCCTCTCTCTCCCTCTCTCCTTCCGCAGTCTTTCTCATTTCCAGTCTCAAGGGGTTGCATCAGGGGGCCAGGTTTTTCACCCAACCAACACTTGGTGTTTTCGTGCAAAACCTTCTTCCTGTGCAGCACTGTCTCGCTCCGGTTGGCGCTTTGGAGAACTTTTGCATGAAGGAACCCAAGTGAATTGATAACGTAGCTCGACTTGCAGCCCCTGGCGCTGCGAGTTTGTGTACATGTCTTGGTTAGATGCAAAAACAGGCCTTTTCCCGTTCTCTGGAGCTGAGAAATCACTGTCGTTTGTTGGAAGACTATCATATCCTTTCTGGTATGGCACTGCATAGCACTTTATGCTGAGGGGTTTCCCAAACTGTACCCATTAACAAAGGTTACCGTCCGATCGCCCTTTTTGCAATAAACAACAACAGAACTGCTATGAATTATATCAGTCAGGCTAATGAGTAAGAGAATCATGCAACACCTTTAGATATTAATGATTATTCCACTGTTGTGAGGTTTTAATTTTACTAATCTACTTTTCATTTTAGATTTGTTCAAAATACATAATATCTGTGGACTATTTACATGGAAAATAATCACATTTTTACACAAACACACAAAACGCTAAAATATAATTTTGTTTCTAAATGGAAATTGTTGTAATTGAAAAGTTACTTCCAACCATGTTCTCATTCTGGCCTATGCATGCTTACGTGTAATTATCAGTGCTTTAATTTCCTTTTGGATGCGTGTTATTGCTATGTACAATTAACTGAGCTGTCTGAAGAACTTATGTTGAATGCCATGTAAATAGAATCTGGTTTGATATAGACGGGGTTGAGGAGATTGTATTGTGCTTGTATTATGACTGCAGCAGAGAATGTTTTATGCCAATATTTCACACATACACATACAGCTGTGACACACACGCATGCACAAACACACACATACACACGCACACACACACACAAAGCCCTTGAAAGGAGGAATCACTTGTTTTTCTTACCTCCTCAATTAAAGATCTTGCATTGAATCATCTTGTTTATATTTAAACAACTGTAAATAAAATATACTTACATATTGCCAAGTCCAACCAATCTTGTGCCTGATTTCCTTTATCACGGTACAAAGATGTAGGACAACTTGAACTTGCTGACAGATTTTTTCACAGTGCTGCTGTCATAAGGATATATAGAGGGTGAGCGGCCAAACAAAGTGCAGACAGTGTTGGTTAGCTGCTGGGCTGTTGGTGTCCAATCAACGCTGCTGTTGCACAAAACTGCAGGTGAAGAGTTTGTAAGTGTAAATGATAAGTTTGCCATCACCAGGCCGGTGTTGGTTTGGTTGGCAATCTGATGACAATAATAATGGCTCTATATTGGCCTACATCAGCTAGGTCACATGTTTTGCAGCAAAATACCAACTCCAACAGGTCCTACTAAACACCACACAGTACCTCATAGTACCGCATGCTCATACAACTGAATAATACCACATAATACTGCACAGTATCGGCATGGTTGTTAGAAAATGGACAGCTTTGCTAATGTTGGACCACCGCCAGATCATGTTGGATTAATTTATTCAAGCCAAGTATTCAATAACTAAATATATCTGGAGCACGAGGATGGATAACTATATGCCTAATGCTAGGTGAGTGTCAGGTGAGTAATCGAATACTTGGCTTGAATAAA
>OMOV01016333.1:0-11501 GCA_900312565.1 Beryx splendens
TTTGGCGTAAATTTCTGCTCATATGGAGGACAGTGAGCTCCAGCCGGTCTCCAGGCTGCTGTCGCTCTGCTGCGACACACACAGGCTGTGCTGGCGGAGTTTCGCCACTAGATGGCAACATAGAGTCTTGGTGGATCAAGTAGACCGGGGCTCGGTGCTAAATGAGGGTTCATAAAGACATGAAATACATACTGCACATCATGTTAAGACTGAAGGCTTCCGTCTTTCATCAGTTTAGAGGACACTGCCTGTTTGAAATGACATAAAACCTTCACAGAGACCGGCGCAGTCTTTCACTGATAAACGTCCCTGTTTCATTTGCACTGAAGAGGGTGAATGAACATCACAAGGTAGGTTATATTGCGTCTCGCAAACATTTATTGGCACAAAAAAAAAACTTTGGCTATTGCAGTCAAGAAAGGGAGAATAGATATAGTTGCAGTCAGATAGTATTTACATGTTTAAATAGGCCTGCGTTTCAATACTTTGAAAATATGATTGACTGAGAGGCATAAATTGCATACATAGTCTATAGCCTGTTGAGTTGTACTGTGGATCTGGGCAAAATGCCCAGACTTTATACACTGGAAGGAAGACAATAACAATATTGGCTTAGGTGTGGGCCAACTTATTGTAATATTCAGGCTGTATTCTCACCATTGATTCCGTTTCAGGTGACACTTTCATTCTGACGGATTCAGTGACAGGCATTTTAAACTGACTGATTGCATTTCTGAAGGCAGGGAAGTAGTGGAGGGCAAGCACGCCTAAACTCTGTTCACCCACTAATTTGTGGAATAGAGTTTATCTATCTCTTTACCTTTTTAGATAAATCCTCATGAATGAAATCCATAGCCTAGGCCTACATCAGAAGTATCAGACAGAAAACAAACAAATTAATGCCGAAAATATTCTTGTTTTTTATTTAGGCCTATACTGGCGGTTGTTTGCCTCATAGTTTTCCACTACATCACTGTCTAAAGATAGTCACGAATTCTTTAGGCTGCAGCCTCTCTGCAACGACCTGACTAAGCTGAAGTGGAAGGGGCAGGGCAGCTGGATGCCACAGGCCCACAGACTGACTGGACACCATGCCTTATCGTTTTGTGAATATTATAAGGAAATCCACGTCATACATCCCTCGGAGAATGGCCTGGGTCAACATGTTGCAAACCATTTCCGATCTTCTGTCAACAGGCCACATCGACTGGTTCCAATTAAAACGTGAGGAGGGAAACGTATAGGCCTGAGTGAATTTCCCAAAGTAGCACTACCTTGGCGACAAAGAAACCGTTCATAATGTAATAAATTATAGCACAGTTCATTTGGATGAAGGCGCATCCAGGTCCCTCTTTCCCCCCTCTTTCAGTATATATCTCCAAAGCTAACTGGTACTCTTGAATTTATTGACGACTTTCTTCTCCTTAACGCGCCTATTCTGAAACCAGATTGTCACTTGTCTCTCTGTCAGATTTGTCTGGGCGGATATCCTCCTCCTTTTGTCCTTGGTGATGAATTTATTGGTGGCGTACTCCCTTTCCAGTTCTTTTAGCTGTACCTTGGTGTATGGCACACGCTTCTTTCTCCCACGGCGAATGGAGTTGTCTCCACCAGATATAGTGTCTGTAAAAAACACGTTCAATATTATATCTTAACCCACTTGCTACAGATTATGAAAGCATTTCATTTTCCTCATGTTTCTTCTCAGTGTTTCACATGCATTATGCAGAACAGAACCAATCAATTGGGACAGTGTAAATAAATAAAATGAATAAGAGCCTTTCACTTCACATCAGATATTGCATGTGTAAGTTTTTTTTAAAGTTGTATTGTAAAATCTTACGCACATTGCGTTGTTATTTGTTACTAAACGTAGAAATTACCTTGTAAAGAGGATTTCCAGAGAGGGTTTGACTGTGGCTGGTCCTTGGTGCAGTAAACTTGGCCACTCCAGCCGTTGGTGATCGCCCATGGCTGGTATGGCTCCATGGGCAGCAGAGACTCGTGCCGGGGCTCGGAGGGTGCGCTCAGCGCAGGTACGACGGGCACGTCCAGGTAGTTCGGCTGGTAAGGAGCCGAGGAATAGCCTTGATAAAAGGCGAACTCTTTCGCCCTGGCCGGGAACTCCTCACCAGAGACGGTTGTGTCCATGTATTTATCCCCATAGCCAGAGGGCTGCGCACAAGGCTTGACGCTGCTGTGTGACATCCTACATGGGTAATAACTGCTGCCAAAATATCCATAGGGCAAAGATGCATTGGGCGAGCTCTGGGTAGCAGAACAGGGGCTGCATTGTTTGCCAGGCTCCCCCATGCCAGAGACTGGCACCTCACTCGCAGTGTAGGTGGTGCTCGGAGCCAGCGAGGTTGGATGCGCTAACAAATTCCTGCACTGGTTTGCAGCAAAATTGCCTCCTGTAAATCCCTCCATGGTTTTGCTTCTTTCATCCAAGCCGTTGTCGTAGAGGAACATCACCGGGTCAATCCAGCGTGAATGGAGAAGTAATGAGGCGGTCATAGCATGCCCTACATCGAGACGACCAGTTCTTTTTCAAAATCCCCTCGACTGAACACAGATAGCGACTTTCAGAGAGTAACGATACCAACATGCCTGAGTACATAAAGATCGCAAGGTTATTGGCCAGGGCCAAACACGTGATATGCAAAGGAGATGATAAACGTTTAGACAGCAGATAATGCAGATCAAGCTCTATATTTTTGCGATGTTCATCAGAATTAGTTATCTTTTTATTTAAATAAGTCCGATTCATATTTTTTCGTTCATAGTTTAGCTCAGTGATATTGCGACATTTCACTGAGGGGGGCCTACATTCCTATTGCCTGAACAGGTATTAGGAACTGATATCAGAACAGAATTCTAGGTTACAGTTTCTACTGCAGCATCCGAAAGACTAACGGTGATATCTGCTTTAACATTTTGTACAGAATGGATGCGTAATGGCGCACGCCATTCCAATTACGCAGGCAGCTACGTTAAGGATAAACCAAGGAAGAGTTAGCCAGTCTGGATTCAAAATCAATTTCGGGTTTCTATTTAAAAGCTAGAGCTTTAGCGAGGCTTATTACTGCGGCATGAGCCCGGAGTCAAAAGTGATTTTTTAATAAAATACACCAGCATATGCCAGTTATTGAACTGACTGAACTGTTGAAAGGCTTTGAGTGAAGTTTATCATGATTTCGCTGGCAGCTTTTGTATTTTCTAAATACGAGACTGCCTTAAGGATGTGACATTTGAGAATATAAAATGTAAAGACATTAATAATGAAATTATGGTCTCGGCTCACGATAGAAAAAGAGCATCATAGGGTAGTATAATCTGTCAAGGCAAACACAAGCTCAGTGAAGACAAAATAGCAAAAGCAGGCCTCGTTTGGCAGCACTCCTCTCCATACGGGTTAGACACGGCTGGAGGCCAAGGTCAAGTTGAAAGTTAGTCTGGTGAAATAGGCACTTGACGTCGGGAAAGCCCGAGGAGACAACACTGCCAAATGCCGAAGAGGGGACTTCATCCGCAGGGTATTCTTGTTTCATAAAGTGGTCCATGTGTAACCCGGTTTAGGGAACTTTTCCTCTTTCTTTTATCCTGCTAGTCTTGGGCAATAACAACAAAATGTGTTTTATGCGCGAGTTCAACTATTTTATCACGCTAACAGTAAAAAAGTGACCTCAGTAAGAAAATAAAACAACCTTGATGTTTTTTTTCCCTTGTTTCTGCATTATTACACTGTAATGCGAAACATACATCCCAGGGCGGGCAAAAAGCAAAGCTAAAAAGATAATGTCTAGGATTAGAACACAATTTCTAAAGTAGACTATAGAAACGAATTAATTACTGCAGAGGCCTGTGGTAAAACAGTGAATGAAAAAGTGGTTTACGGCTGAAATGACTTTAAAAAGTTCCTCAGCATGGAGTTGAGTGAGTGTGTTGTGATACAGCCTATAGGGACGTGACGGTTTACATGGGGCAGATTTGGATGAAATAAAATGGTGTTTTTATTTTAATGATTTAGTTTTTGTTTTACATTTTCATTTAAAGGTGAGGGATGTAATGAAATGTGTACCCATACCTAATCTCAATTTAACCACCTTTTAAATTTGAGGAATAGGTTTACCCTCATTTTTAGGCAATAGGCTACATCTAAGGGATAACCCATTTAAGGGATAATCACCTAAGTTCATAGCAGCCTACATAATAGTACTATTTAAGGAAGTAGCCTACAGCATAAACGTAGCCTGTGCTTTTCTGAAACTAGGCCTGGCTATAGTGGATTTTTGTTTTTATTCATGGCACTTTGACTTGATGATCATCGACTACGGGCTATAGCTTCACCACTTTTTATTTACCACTGCAAAAAACAAAACAACAACAAAACAAAACAAAACAAATGTGATTGTCTGGATTCAAAAGCCGAGCTGCTACATGAGTGCAAGCTGTCCAGGCTGTCCAGAAAACATCTCAGCCATGTTGTCCCCACCTTAGAGGACGGCTGTCCTTCAAAATGCACATTTAGCAGCGTTTAAGAATTTTCTTACAAAATAATTAGTTAGGCTGTAAGCAGTGACGTCACAAGTGCAGCACAAAACTGACCGAAAATGACCGAAATCATAACTAGGTCATAGGCTATCTAATTTATGTCAAAGAATGAGTGTCGCTAAGGGAACTCACAAAGACAGACAACACACACACGCACACGCACACGCACACGAACACATACACACACATCAAAGGTAGGCTATGTACCTAATTGTAGCCTAATTATTTTCAAATGATATTATCACACAGGCGATGCAGGTAATATTCAAGGAGAGACATCGAAATCCAATTGATGCCAATTACAACCAGCAGTTTGAAACTTCAGTGAATCACATCATGGAGCGAAAGTCTGTCCTAGCTGTCCTGAGACAACAGACCAGGCCCGACCAAACGGCCCATGAAAAAAACAGAACAAGTTCAGTTTTTCCAATAGACCTAATTTCTTTCTTTTCTTTTCTTTTTCTGTGCTTGTGCTTGTCCTGAAGTGTCCGAGGCTAGGCTATCGGAAGAACAGCTTTGAGTTACAAGAGTGAAGGTTATAATTAGTTTGCTTGGCTAGCTTATGGACTATGTTATGGGCTAAAAGCAGACTTAACTTGAGGAATTCGGAAATTTAGGAATGCAATTATAACCTTTAAAAAACCCAGGAATTTTCTTGGAAAAAAAAGAAGATACGAGGCCTCGACTATACAATAGACTAGATTATAAAATAGGCTTCAAAATGGTGAAAGGCTAAAGCACCATGATAACAACATAACACAGTTTGAGGATAATTCAAAACAGCGGACAATCTATGTGACTGTCATGGTGCTAATCATAATGTTATCAACTCCATTCTTTTTTTGAGTTTACAGCAAAGGTGACAGTGTAAGTGCTTTTTAGCCAACATGAAAACGTGCAGACAGACCGTGAAGTGAAAATTGCGAATCCACTCGGCCCCTATCTAAATCTCACAGTTACAACATTAGAGAGATATTCGGTGTGACCCCATATTGCTGTAAAAAAAAAAATACCGGCCACAAAGACACGTATCAAGAAGACTATGGTGGACGCGAGCGCTTATTAAAACGTTTGAAAGCGGCGCGCGTGGCGAGCGACAGCAGGGTGATGTCACTCGCCTGAGCCCGCTGGACACACAGGCTTCAGAGCAAAGTGCTGCTCTGTTAGCGGTATACCTGCCAGGCAGATAACAACAGCTCTTAGCCTACAGTGCTTAATGGACTTTTTATGGGTTTGTCTTGTGATCGCATGACCTATGGCATCTTGGCCCCTCGGTGGCTCTTGGCAATCTAGATCAGAAACATGCCGCCCTCTTTGTCTGAGTGGAGATGGGAAAGAGACACAGTAACAGTTGCTCCAAATTCACTGAACGATCCTGCAGTCTGTTTCTTATAGAGATGCAAACAGAAACAACAGTTTAGGTCAAATGCTTCACAGATGTGTAATTAGGCAATAGTCACAGAATAAAAAGGTGTTAAATTGAAATCTTCGTTGGAAAGAAATGTGTAGCAGCGGGGTAACTAATGGCTATGAATCAAGGGGAAAAGGGGGAAAAAATGCAGCCTTTAGGCGTATAAACCCCATTTGTTAACAATGTGTGCATTTTTTGTCCCTCCCTGTTTCTGTCCAGAGCGCAGCATCCCGCCGCTGCATCTGTTTTGGAGCCAGGCGCCAATAGGAAAGCGTTTGTTTTTCCTTAAATGAAACATTTTGTCCTGATATGCAGTGGGCAATAAGATTCAAACTAGACCATTTGAGCAATTTACCTTAATGCTACCGCTGCATGTGCTCAGAGACATAGGGGGAAAGTTGCCCAAATTTAAATTTTCGTTTTCTTCATTGGAGCCTAATAGGGATGACAACCAGCGTCTTGCTTCCTCTGCATGTCTGTGCTTTGAGCATCTCATGTTTATGTCAAACTTCATAAGGCAGAAATCTATACTCAAATATGATTCTATTGTTTTTTATTTTGTGGACTATTTCAGTTCAATGTGTTCACCCCTTTGAATCTTTATTCATTATCCTCACAAACAAAATAGAGCTTACTGCATTTCTTTAAAACTGAAATCTGAGATGACAAAAAATAATGAACCATATTACTTTGCTCTTATTTGTGGTCAAAATATTTCTACATACTTCGAGGCAAGGCCGGCATTTGTTGGATCAACATGGTTGGTTTTTTGTTTTTTAAATTTCAGTCAGTGTTTCACCTTACAAGCTTAAGTTAACATCCAAATCCAGTAAGTGCATGGGTAAAGCTTGCGTAGTTAGTTTTGAATTAATCATAGACAAATTTGGATTAAGACATTACAATCTGTCTCCTTTATTTTCAAACATTAGGATATGACATGAAGATCCTATCCCAAAGTAACAATTCAAATGTCAAGAGAAATAAACCCCATAGACAGGAAAAGGAAGAACAGCCACAAAAAGAAATCAAAGATAACAAATCAATAGATAAATATGTGGTGACTAAACCGTATTCTCGGCTGTCTAGTGATGGCAAATAAAGTGAATGAGTTCTCCGTAACACCATACTCTCCACAGCTGAGTAGTAACATCGGCAGGGCTGTCACTGCCACTCAGCCGACGAAACAGTTTTTGACATCCTCCACATATCTGAAAATTAAAAGGAGTGCTGCTTTTTATAAAGGCAAGATCACACAGGAAACATGATTTCCAACAGGAGATAGTGCTCACATGATCTGTCACGTTCTTTCACGTTGTGTCGGGAGCGCTCTTGGCTTTGTCTCGGCTCACAACTTTTGAGAAAAAGTCCTCGGGGGCGAAATGCACCCTAACTACTACTATGTTAGTCCTGCGTGGAGCGGGGCCAGGCCTGGGAAGGCTGTGGACGGGGTGGAGGTGGACTTCCTCTACTGGCCCTCCTCCTCGCGCAGGAACTGGAACACGGAGGAGAAATCTTTATTGGCGTAACCGCGCGCACACATCATACGGTAGATCTGATGGGCCAACGAGCCGAGAGGGACCGGAGTCTTTGTGTTGGTGGCTGTGTTCTGTGCGAGCCCCAGATCCTGAAAAAGGAGAGGGGAAAAAAAGCAAATATACATAAGCAGAAGCCAATAGAGCCGAATACTAAGCTCTACCTACAAAATTACTGGCCAAATACATCTATTCTATGTGTCACAGTTCAGAGAAAACTGCCATCATGTTCCTGGTCACTTTGATGAAATGAACAAATAAATACATGATGACTCCATTTCAACAGGGAGGAAAACTCCTGCACAATATTTCACTGAATCATGTTAAGTGGTGTGAGATAAGACACAAATGTAATTTAGATAACACAATCTCTTCCTCTATGTCTTCAATACACAAATTACACACAAATGATTCCCTGAGTCTGCTGCTCATAAATCTGATAATACATAAATAAATGGGATAACATTTTAAGTGAAAGACAGTCACCTCCTTCGAGCAAAATGTGAGAGCAGATTTTTTTTAAATTATTAGCAAAAATATTATCGCTGGTGGGACTAATAATAATTATAATATAAAATATAACTGAGTTTGGACTTTCTTTCCCCATATCTGTAATGAGGAATACAGGCACAAACCTAAAGACTGTTTTTTTTTTGTTTTACAGAAGCAGCCACTCTCAAAACAAAATGTAGGCCCAGAACATTAATGCGTCACTCACTCAGGAGTCCAGCAGAAAGCAACAGGATATTAAACTGACCTTAGCCATCAGCTGGGTGCCAAAGCCTCCTTGATAGTTGTTCCCAGAGGGGACGCCCTCCATGACTCCAGGCACAGGGTTGTAGGTGTCACTGGACCAGCACCGGCCTGAACTCATGTTCAGGATCTTGGCCAACAGCTTTGGATCAAGACCTAGTCTGTGAGAGAGGAGGGAAATTCCAATGTGTAATGCCACTGCTTCTGCTGAAACCACCAATTATATATTCAGTTTCCCCATTACTTGTAATTAAGGAAACATCCACCTGATTCCAAGGTTCATTGTCTCTGAAGTCCCAATCATTCCAATGGCTAACAGCATGTTGTTACAAATTTTAGCTGCCTGTAACAGGAAGCAGTTAATTAGTATTCAATAAGCTGAACACAATGTGAATTACAAAATATTTTCAAGTATATAAGCAATTAACAAACACACATAAACAATCTTTGTACATATGACTTAAAAAATAACCAATTTCCATATCTACAATAACGAAAGCATCCTGCCACTGAATGGCTAATATGAAATATCTGCTCATACCTGTCCAGTCCCGACCTGACCGCAGTAAACCACGTTGGCTCCCATGCAGCTGAGCAACTCCTTGGCTGCAGTGAATTCTTCCTCCGCTCCTCCGACCATAAAAGTCAGCTTCCCTGAACTGGCAGCACCCACACCTAGGAAAGGGAAACCATGCTTTTAACACAAAACCACATTTCAGTGAACAGTCATAGTCATGGTCGGTATATTCTGCTTACATTTTTGCAAGTTCCATTAGATGAAATCAAGCAAACAAAGGAAACTGAAGGCAATGGGACGAAGAGTATGAATTGCTGATCATTTCTTTCCTCAGAGAGCAAACGTTTGAGAGCAGCTTGTACTGACATCTCCTAGCTTCAGTCCTCTAGAAGATACATGCTGACCATGTGTGGGAAATATGACTTTAGCTCAAAACCTTTGTTTCATGTAAAAACTAAATGAATATTTCACCCCAAAATGAAAATTCAGTCATTATCTATTCACCCCCAAACTCCACTGACGTTCGTAGGACAACCAGTTAGCCCTGTACTCCCATCTCAGCCTTCTCCCAAGCTATTGAGGTTAATGAAGCATTTTTACAGCTCGAAAAAAACGCATAAAATGTCAAGCATATTTCTCCAAACTGTTTATGCAGCATAATCCAAATGTTTTATAGCCAAACGATTGCTGTGTGGGTCCAAAAGTCCAATATTCACCTCATTATCGTCTACATTTTCCTCAGTGACAATACTTTGTTCAACAACATGGCACCAGTCACATGCCCGGTCGTGGGTGTGACCAGAACATTGCAACCCACAATGCAATTGTTTGGCTATAAAACACTTGAATTATGCTTCACCAGTGGTTTGGAGAAATTTGATTGCCATTTCACAATTTTTTTTTTAGGAACTGTAAAAAGATAGCCCCCATTCACTTCAATAGTTTGGGAGAAGACTGAGATGGACCTACAGGGGCTAACTCGCTGTAAGTAGATCACGACTGAACTTTCTTTAAAAAAAAAAAAGTATTCCTTTAAATCTACTGGAAATATGATTATTCACATACAAATGCCTCATCAAGTAAGCCAATTGCCCATTTATTTTATGAACAATTATTGTAGGGCATTTCTGTTATATTTGATAATGAGATGTGTGAGAGGGTATGACATCACAAAGGTCATAATCTAGATAGAAAACTGGCACAAATACGTTGTACCTCATCCTGCGTTCACATGGGAGATCAAAAATATGAGTTTCCAACTGGAAACATAGGTATTCTTAAGTCTAACAATAATCATCACAAAGTCTCCATGTTGCCATCCAGACAGGTTCAAACTAATTGACACCAAGTATGTGAAAACTTCTGAGTGGTTTCTCTGACTGTTGTTCCAATTATACCTATGCAGCGCTAACCCACTAATTATAATGCATCTGTGGTAAACATAGCATGATAAAGAGTTTAAAATATGGAGGAACACAGGTGAAGCTCGGTGAAAAGAAACTTTCCCCAATTTTCCCTTTAATTTCTTATTCAAAAGGCCAATGAAAAGCCGTGAGCTTGGAATTAGGTTCTGACTTTTGAAAAAATTATTATTATCAAAATTGAGTTATCCACATATTCATGATCTTTGAATGTTACTTTATACTTGTATGGTGCTCCATTAAAAGAAAAAAAGAAAGAAGAAAAAGAAAAATATTTGCTCAAAAACTCTGAACTGAACTGCAGCCTGATAGAACCTTATAATTCCAAGCTCAACATTACAGAAGACATCCAGAGTAAAAGAGAGCTGTACAGTCTGTGACACAAAAGCAGACAAAAGGTATATTTCTGTCTCCAGCGAGGCAATCAGACTAGGTCTGCCACATTTTGAACAAGTCTTTTGGTGAGACGCCTAAGCTGTGAGAAAGCAGGTTTGTTGATTTTCCATTATTGCTCCAGTAAAAGCATTCCTTTCAACTGCAGCAGCCAAAACCTCACTGACGCATTCAGAGCGGGAACTGCAGCAAAATGACAGAACAGAAAACTAGAGGAACATTGTTGTTTACCATCAAAGAGAGCATAGACAACTGCTACCTAATTATAATGTCTATTTTGGAGAAGAAGGGGAAAAAAACTCATCTCACCAAAAACGTGACAGACGGCCATTTTTGTCAAAACTGAGCTGTTTTTTGTTTTGGGGGGTCTACTGGATATGCGTGTGGTCTTTTCCTGTAATAGAAGCCCTGGCTACAGTGCAATCCTCCGGGGAAATGACAACATACTAAGTTCTTCTCTACTACCACTTGGCCAATCACTCTCACTGTTATTTCAAATCTCTAGTAAAGCCCTTAGCAAGGGATGTGTTCCAATCTGAAGAAGATGAAAGATAGCAGTCAGTTATCTCATCTGTTCCTTACACTCTTCACACACACAGACAACAATCAGACACATGTTGACTCAATTATACCCCAGCCCCCTTGTGTGCTTTTATGTTGAAGCTCTTGCCACATTGGATTAAACAGTCTTTGCAAGCGGCATGGCTTTTTTCTTTTGATTTCTGTCTGGCCACTGGAGATGTTCAAAAAGTTTCATTTAGGAGCTGAAGCTTGGTGACTGACATCATACACTAAGTAGGAAATACACTACAGTTTGCACTATTTACACACACACACACACACACACACACTGACACACACACACACACGTTCAATGTGGCGAGCTGGACAACCTTAATCCATGTGCACTACCACAGGAA
>OMOV01016336.1:11904-30697 GCA_900312565.1 Beryx splendens
GTAGCGTATAGTGCATCAAATTATGACACGTCTGCCATGCATCTGACCCAGGAGTGAATCATTCTCCAGAGCCTTCTCTTTTATAGATTATATGGCAGTTCTGCTACACAGAGAGCGAGAGAGAGAGAGAGAGAGAGAGCGAGAGAGAGAGAGAGAGAGAGAGAGAGAGAGAGAGAGAGAGAGAGAGAGAGAGAGAATATATTCTGAAGGGAAAATACGTTTTGAAACTGTCCATGTGACCTCTTCACACTATTGATGAGACCATGCAGAGATACAAAAGATCTGCATATTGCTTCTCTAGGACAGTTGCATAACCTGTTTGTGGGCCATTACGTCTCAAATAAGTGAATAAGGCTGTTGTTTGCCATTTGTCATGTTATACAGCAGGATCATGACACACACGGCCATGTTTACTCATATGAAAATTACAGCATGCTGATTGTTTGTTTTGAGGTCATCACAATGCCACAATGCTCCTGCGGCTGTTCACATTTTATTTGTTTTCATGAGGCTGCTATTCAGGTGAGTAACATTACCTCCTGATTGTGCATTCTATCATTTTGCCCTCCGCCTGCTGAGCTGACTTTAAGTTAATTCTGTCAGTTGGAATGAGCATCCTCGTGACATTTAAACCACAGGGAGGCCCTGATATGTTGGCAGGAAGGAGAGAGAGCATGCAGCATGAAAGTATAGAGGAAGATATACAGCGGCATAATCTGGAGATTGTCTTAGAAACCCTTAGCTGCAAGTGCCAGGAGGAGCTCGCAAAGCAGAAGGCTGGCCGGCACTGCGAGTGGCAGATGTCTGATATGTTTGGCATGGATTAGCTAAAAGATTATTTCTGCACCTTCTCTGTCAGTGGAGCTCTAACTCCTCAGACGATCCAGCAGTCTCCAAATGATGCGCACTCTGTGAGGCATCCAACGAATAGAAATGGAGGTTGTCCACCCTATGTATCTAACCTTAAAAGCAGAATCATCTGATTACATTTCAAGGTCAAAGAGGGAGAATGAAATCTTGAAATGTGGGTAAATTCTGCCTTTAACAATTAAATGAGTCAAAGAATTTGCTTATCCTAAACAGTCAGTTAATCAGTCAGTTAATGAAAAAATTATTATTGTATGATACGCAAGTCTTAATGTGAAAAAGCCTCTACATGTTATCATAGACCCATGGCATCCATCTTTATCTGGTCTTCCTACATGTCAATAATATTGATGAGTGCCGGATTATTAATTTGATCAGTAAAATGGCCCTGTGGTTGGATATAAAACCATAAATATAAGCATTTGACCAATTTATTTTTTCACAGCAAAGTCAAAAGTGGACTGATAAATCCCTTTCTACTAATGCAGAGTAAAAAGCTCTATCCACCTCACATAATGTTCCATCCAGCATCGCCCACAGTGATGGCCAGTCAAATTGGATTAAGCTGAGGTGGCTTGGGGCTTCTCTGCAGCTGCTGCTGTTTGATATGGGGTTTAGGTGTGCTGCAAGTGTTAACTTGGCTAGACTTAAAAGACTTGCAGAGACACATTAATATTTTATATGAAACTACAGACTATGATGCCAACGAGTCATTGGCCTTACAAAAAAGAGAACATCATAATGGATGGTGATCATGTAGGCCTACATCATCAGTCGCTCCACTCAATAAAGGATGAAATTAGAATTAGAAAAAACACTTACAGTAAATGTTGCTACCTAAAATTGATCAGTCAATATTCAAAAAATGGAGATGATTCTATTCTTGAAAATGTTATGTTATATTATAAGAAAACACATTGAGATAATTCATAGCTGTATTAGGAACCCATAATGTCCTTTATTTTCATACCAGAAATCATTTTGTAAGATTAGGTGTTGTTTTTGTTTTTTTTAAATGGTAGATATTGGAATGAAACTCTTCAATTGCTTGCCCATGAATCTTGTTGTCGTTTTTTATTGACAAAAACGTTTTTATCTTGTCATTGCCATATGAAAACTGTTCTTGACCAATGTTTTTCATCATTATTTTCATTGCTAATTGCAGCTGCCCTTTTTCAGGGGTTGCCAAGTGGCCCAGGTCCGTGGCTTCATCGGCCTCTAGCTCACACCATATTAAATCTAGAGCTGCAGCTAGAGACCACATGAAAGTAGATATTCCAAGAATTCAGCTGCTACCAAAGCCATGCTAGCCCATCACAATAGCATGGCTTTGGTCGCAACAGAATGAGGTAAAAAAAAAAAAGGGATAAAAAATATCTTTGAGTGGAACATAATTTTTGTCCCCTCAATATATAAATCATCCTTATTTGAAACATGATTTTCATTGCTGAAATATGGATTGAAAAAGGACCAAATTATATAATATGTGAATCTATAAAAAAAAAGTGAAAATATTGTATGTAAGGAGCACTTTCGTGTTTTAGTGCATAACTACAAACAAAACATAAAGTCTGTGCAATACATGATCCAAAATATTAAATAATTGTTAATCAGTGATGCAGTTTAGCTGGAATGACTATCTAGAATTTAGTTTCCACTTCATTAGAGAAGTGTACAATCTCTGATGAAAATCCCATGTAATTACATTCATCTTCAAAAATTCTAGGTTCCACAAACTTTTGCACATTTGTGTAGTATTACAACCAATAACTAATAAATATTATTCTATTATGTACACACTATTACAAGAAGCTAAGAAAATTAACATATAAATATCTCTGAATGACAGTCTGAAAATCTCGCTAATCATTTCAATTAATTGTTGAATGAATCTCAAAATGTTTGCAACATACTGTAGCTATATTCAGTAGGAATCTACTCACTTGGAACGAATATTTAGTATGAGAAAATGCTTTAATACCTCAGTGAATTGTTGAATAAACCTATAATAATTGTTTGACCTTGGCTGCGTTCATTACACTTTTGTGTGTTAAATGAAGGTGGAACAGTTGTCTCCTTCTTGTGTTAAAAAGTTAGAGTGTATTTGTCATCATGTCTTTCGAGAAGCAGAACATTTCCCAGGAGAGGATTGTGAGGACATTCTTCCATTTCTACCTATTTTTCTAAAAAAATCCAAAAAAAAAAAAAAAAAAGGCTGTTGGCTGTCTTTGAGTAGCCTGAAAATAAATACTTACAGTAGCCAAGCACAAGTTCTTTCAGGCCTGTGAAACCATGCGATATGCGTTTTCGTGCTCTCTGTGTTGAACATCTGAATTGTCAAGGCCCTTAAAGTAGATGTCCTGTAGGGTTACAAAACAAAACAATAAATACAATCGTCCTAGCCACAGTTCTCACTGTAACTGCCACAATATCCTTAATCCACCCACATCAGATTGGAAGGGCAATGGTAGCTTTGGGAATTCAGATTTCACTATAGGTGCATTTACACCACTGCACTGTAACTGGATTGGGATTTTCATAACCTGCAAAAATGGCCTCCTTCTCTATGAACTATGTCAACGATGTCATTGGAAAGTTGTAAGCAACAGAAACACAAAGAAAAGGCTACAAAAGTTTTTTTAAATTCAAAAAGTGACAGGAGGATTCTTTTATTTTTTTTAATCATTATTTGGCCTTGTATTTGGAAAAGGAATTGTTTCCTTCGTTCAAACTAACTGGCACATGTACATATGAATAGCGGGGGCAGCTATTGCTAATATGTGACCTTTGATACAAATCTAGTAGCACACTTTCTAAAAATGAAAACTGCATTAAATTGTGCCTCTCTTGTGCTAGATTCATTATGTGTTATGAATGAGCCTTTTATAAATGTACCATACAAACTTGTTTTCAGGGACATTATGTTACATTATCTTATTATTTTTACATTCTAAAATATGATTTTTAATGATTGTTGTAACCTTTCTCTGTATCTTTTGAGGGACCTTTGGGTTTCTGAAAACGTAATGAAATGCTCGGGCTAATCGATGCTAATGCAGGGATTCTTGCCCTGGCAGGGAACAAGAGATTGAAAGAGAATGAGGAAGGGACCTAAAAAAAAGGCATATGTAAAGAGAAAATGAGAGTTGACATTGCCATGGGAACAGCTGCGTCTTGTGCATCCAGAGAGTGAGCCACTGTGGAAAGGAACAGGGCACCAGACCAGAGAGCTTTTATAATATTGCAACAGAGTCCTGAGCCAACTCTGCATGTACAGGAGTGTTATGCAGCATATATCAGCATATCAAATAGAAAATCGTTATCATTACACAGTTGCAACCTCTCACATCTTTGTTGTCTCTGTTTTCGACTGTGTATTGCTCTAAAGCAACCGATAATCTTTAAATACAATTTAAAAACATAGTTCATCATAAGCAGCAGGGGCAACAACTTTAAAGTTAATAAAGAATCATTTGAGTGCTTGGTATTGGCAATATTCATTAATAACAATTAATAACTGACATGTTTTCTAGGTTATAGTAGCTTGCATGTCTCTAACGAGCAGTAATGCATGACTGGAGTGACTGAAGCTCCTCTGACTTTAAAAACTTCACCTGTTAACACCAAAGTGCTGTGGAAGCACAGTGTTGCTGGAACTAAGGGAACCACTGAACAAAATATTTTATTAATGCGTTAACTTTGGAAAATCACTGAGCTACTTCCTGGTATGTGAATGTACTGTGTAACAATGTAGAACTGGCTCCTGCTTGTGTGACTTCTACCGTACTGCCTGGTGTATGCACGCACACTGGATTAATTCCCCTAAACACTGTGCATTGCAAAAAGCACACAAACAAACAAACAAACACACACACACACAGAGCCTGGCTCCTATTGAGGTGCTTCTCCAGAGCTCTTAAAAAGAGCGAGACGTCTATGCTCCAAGTTCTTCTGTAGTTTACATTCTTGAGTTACAAGGAGCTAATGGTTGAACCTGGACTGCATGCACAAGTCCACTGAGGGCAATGAAAGGAGTGCTGCGTTTAACGAAGAGCATACAGTGTGAGAGTGACAGCTTTTGCATAAAAAACATATTGCAGAAAAGAACACAGAATAATTTTGGAAAAAATGTATTTTTAAGTAATTTTTAATAACAAAATGCACAAAAAGTCAAAGAGGTGAGTACATTTTGAGTGTCGCACTTGTATCAAAACACTTCAATTTACCTCAATCTTTCAATCATGCAGTTATCTTGTCATTCCATGCTGCTGCTTTAGAGGAAAAAAATGCATATTGCAATATCCTTTCAGGCATTCATACAGTATGCATGAAACTTTATTGGAGACTGAGCATCACAGAAAATCCCTGTATGTCACTGATAAGACCCTGCTGTGATATGGATCAGAAGGGCATTTGAGTCTGTTGGATCAATAACTTCAGATGTTCTGCCTGCACAGAGCCACCAATCTTTAGGACTGGGGGTTATTATGCCACCATTGACAAATTAGGTCTGTGGGGCCTAATGACCAAACGATAAGAGGATAAAAGAAGACAGACACTTTACTCTAGAATTAAAGCTCCTATAAGTCACTGTAAAAAAAAAAAAAAACTCAAGCTTAAAGGAAAAATCCACCCTAAAACACTGACACTGTTAAAAAAGAGCCATTGTTAAAGTACTTTGCATTTCTGGGCCCATTTTGTTGTTAAGTGGTGTATTTTAAATATTTCCATGGATAACAGACCAAGTGACAACTTGACATTACACTGAGATATTTCCAGTGCATCTACAATAGAATTTAATAACAAAAAAATTTCAGCTATCTAAAACATCAGTGGTAAACATCAGCTTTTGGTGTCAGTCCCCCGGAATCAAAGAGCAAGAGCTTCTTTCTAGACTCATCATTTTGCACTGACAATAATAATCATACAGGGAGAAAGCCATCATGAAGAGGCAGAGATACCAATATCTCCACCAACAGCAGCCTCAATAGACCATAATGCAATGCAGCCACAAGACAGGTTGGCCCGTATTCACAAAATTCAGCGGTAACAGCATGGGTAACAGCATGGGTAACAGCGCTGCTCAGGTTATTGTCAGCGGCAGCTCAGGTGAAAGCCAATGAAAATCAATATGTAAATGGGGTGTTGCATATCAAACACCCCCCTGATCATCCACACCCATGTCCAAGCACAAATGGTCACGATATGAAAGGCAAAGCCGTTCTCTGTATATTAAGAGAAGAGTTGTGTCACACAATACAAGACTGTTTGGAAAATGTGTGTTCCCAGGGACAACACTGAAACACAATAGAGATCAAACTGAGGTGGTAAACCCATTTATGAACAGGGGAAATACCTGCCGCCACGGTCTTAGCCCACTACCACGGTGTTAAGCCTGCCACTGAGTTTTATGAATAATCCCCATTGTGTTTTGAGTAAAGGACCCGCTTTGATCCACTCGCCCCTTTTTCACAATCGGAAAAACTCTATAGCTCTCTTGCTCTTATTATTGCTACTAGTGCAGTGCCCGTTCGCGTGTCCAAAATGCACCAAATCCGACACTGCATGACCTTGGGTCCCCAGCAACACACCCGCCAAGTGTGAAGCAGATCGGAAGAACGGTTCTCGAGATGTGCCAAGGACACACACACTCACACACAGACAGACAGAGATTCCTCACTTTATGATGATGATGATTCCTGTCGCCCTCTCCACCTACATGTAAAAGAGAGAGGCATTCTGGGAAATGTAGGAAATCAATAACTAGAGTAAATTAAAACACTTTATTACAAAATAACTCCTAGAATGCATGGAACGAAGGAGATCACTGATTTATAACAGTGTGAAAGTATCCATGGGTAACATTTTTGTGTAGGATTTGAAAATTGTGCCAAAAAAAGAGTCGCAAACATCTTTGCAACCTCTTAGCGGTGTTTGTGCTTCCCCGCTTCATACAGCCACAATGTGTAAACAAAATACTGCTGCAGATAACTGTAGCTCAAGCATTGGTTCCTATATTATTCCTGATGACAGCATTATAGTATAAAGTAGCTTGATATCGTGAGGATTCGAGTTAACAGATGTTCGGGGGATCGCTGTCATTGTGAACATAGCCTATCCAACGTTTACTATTCTGATGCTACGAGTTGCAGCTAATCGAAAATGCTACCACTAACAAACATAACACAAACCAAGTAACATAATCGGAGTATTGTATTAAATGTGGTGATTCCAGCCGATCAAGCTGGCAGAAGGCAGAACACATAAACCGGAAACAGGATGTGGGAACCAGACGGCAAATGCTGACTAAACGATGTGATTACAACACACACACTGGACATGAGGAACACCATGGTCTGCTGACAAATGTAAGTGGCTATGATGATAGTTTCTGTCCCTTCTGTAGATCCACTCGCTTTCGGCATCCGTCCGGCTATGTACCAACAAGTAATGCTAATTTGCTAGGCTAGGTTACATAGCCTAGTAGCTGTACAGGTAGCTGACTACACAAATAAACTAACGTTATGCCATTACACACAACTGCAGATATAAACTACATGGGTCCTAAAAAATAGTTTTGGTAAGACCTTTATTGGTATTTCACTTACACGTGTAGGAGAAAGAAAGCCAGCTGTGTCGGTTTAAACCCCTTCAGCTCCCGTCTAGCTGTCCGGCGAGTGAAGGCCCAGCCGCAGTTAACTGGTCGCTCTGACGCCGTGCTTTGTCACGCTCCTCTGTAGCTCTTTTTGCCTCTTATAAAGCTAGTGCTGGCCGTGATGCTCTCATTTTTATACTAACAAATTATTATGGTACCAAAATTAATTGGAGTATGATATATTCAGATACAAATTCTACACGTAGGTTAGGTTAGGCTATGTAGAATAGGTAGATTGTCTTGCGAAAATCTGCTCTTGCCTACCTTGTGTTTTTCTCGATTGTTTTCCTATATAATTTTGTTCACCATTGATTGTTTTTAGTTAAATCTAGCTAGACACTTTCTCCGTAAAGTCCTCTGAGACATGCTTGTGATTAAGGGCTATAGGCAAGGCAAGGCAGCTTCATACACTGAGGCAATTCAAAGTGCTTTACAGAGTAATAAAAAATTGTAAATATTTAAAAAAAATAATTTCAAAAGTAAAAGATTTGCAATTAAAAAGTGCAAAAGTACAGACAAGAGATACAAAAGATATAAGACTTAAAAAGTAAACTAGTTCAAATCAAGTGAAACAGAAAGATAAAAGGACACAACAAATATTGTCATCTAGTTCTTGAGTTCCTAGATAAAGTTACAAATATAAATACCAACACGTGTGTTATTATTCCTGCTGTGTGCTTTGATTCAAATTCTCTGTGTCCTGGTATTGGCTGCCAGTTATCAAAGTTATTACATGAAAGGATCAAAAACCTAGTTCTCTACTCACACACCGAGTGCATAATGTAGTATTATCATGGCTTTGAACAGACAAGGATGTCTCTTGACAGGAGTTTTCATGGAGTAAAATGAATGGCATGTATTGAGCAACGGAAGGCAGTGTAACTTTGAATTATATATCTCAAGAGGCCACATGTGTTAAACACAGGTCCTAGTACAAAAACTCTTAAGTATTCAGTTCGGGTTCAAAAGCTGCATGTTGCTGTAATGTGGTAAGAGATATGGCACGAATGCAGAAGATTCATACACATACAAACCCCTGTTATAGCAACCATCAGCTACCGTGCCACTATGCATCTCCATAAGACTTCTCTTCACCAAGGTTGGTCCATACCAAGATGTGCAGCTAAGAGCATGGAAAGCCTTTAGGAACGAACAAGGACATGTGGAGGAGGCTGACAGGAGACTAATAAACCCCACACTGTGAGCCAAATATAAGTAATATACTGTATACCATTAGAAACAGAGAGAACATTTATGTGCCCAAAATAGAAGACTCTAGAGAAATCTCTAGAGAGTCAGCTTTGGGGATTAAGAAAAGCCTTGTTTACAGATTGACATCTGTAAGCCCAATCAAGGTCATGGAACTTCTTCTTTCCAGTAAGGACACTGTAAACCGTCTTTTTATGCAACAGCAGCAGTTTGCAAGTACCCCCGATAGTTGGGTTTGATAGAGCCATTATTCATATTTTAAAAGGACAGAAGCACAGTACAGTTAACAATATCATCAGGATTTTATTTTTATCTTTTAATTTGTACTGTATGTAGGGAGATTGATATTATATGTTTATAAAGTAGTATGGTTTCACAGGATTCAACCTTGTAGCTCTATTTCCTTGTTGCAGGAATTACATCCTTGTATTGTTTTATGTATTATTTTCCACCTCGTCTATCCTTCTGGTTCCCTTTCTTTACTTTTTATGTCAAACTGTCACTCTGAAACTTGAATAATGAAACCTGATTATATTTTTAATAAAACATTAAAATATCAATCAGTCAAGCTCAAAATAATTTTGACAATGATATATGAAAGGCATATACTGTATGTACCAACTTAAATGATAAGATTTAATTTCTTACACAAATTCTTAGTGTATAATTCATCCAGATTTTCACCAACAGATCTCTAGGGGACATATTGATTATTCTAACCACTTTCATAACCTTTAGTTACTCTGGCCATTATTTTGAGCATTTTATGCTTAGGCAGTAAAAGCAGTTTTATATATATATACATATATACATGTATATAGATGTAGATATAGATATAGATAGATAGATACACAGTATATATGAGCTACTAAATGCTACTCTAACATTCATGAACTAAATTCAGAAGGATCCAAGCTCAGTGCCAAATGCCAAGCCCCAAGAGACACCTTCACTAATGCATTTTGGGAATGTGGAAATTTTAGTTGGTTATTTTTCTTCACCGGACCTTTGTTAAATTAGAAGGTCAAGTTTGTCCTTCACTTTCCCTACAACAGTTTGTTAGCCTTTTTAGCATTCCTCATTTAAAGCCTTTGCCAAATTTGAATCCACAAAACATTCACATAATTGGAAAATTAACTTAAAGCACATGTAGTGTGCTCTTCCCATCATTTTCCTTCATTTGAGACTGCAAACAACCATAAATATGTCCTTTATCACCACCTTTGCACTGAAGGGCTTCATTTCAAACTTGATGTCCATCATAAAGACTAATGCTGCCTAAATCACTGGGTGGTTAAAAGAACATTATCTCACAAACTCCAGATGTGGCTCTGCATCGTGCAGAGCCACAAGAAAATCACAACTCAAGAACAGAAAAAAGCATGACAGCATTAATAGAAAAAAGCACTTGGCCAGTCAGGAGTGCCTATGAAAATGACTGATCACAAGAACAATGACAAACCATGTTATAATCAGAATATTCATTAGATCAGAGTCCATAAATTACATAAATTAGTATGTTGAGTAACAGCATATAACAGTGGCCACGTTAAAAGGCAGAGCAAATACACGTGGGAGACCATGCATCTGTAAGCCTCCTCTCAGTAGTAACCTCGCTGCCCACCAGCTACTATAGATTTAAAATGCAAAACATCTACACGAGGACAGAAATGTGTTAAGAAGTTGTCTGATGCAAGATGACCCAAGATTTGAACAGTGAATGCAACATTTCATAAATACAACAGGCTACAAAACAGGAGGTTTCTAAAAACGATTCCTTGGAAGAACAAATTCTTAAGCATTTTTTTTTCTTCAAGCATAATCTTATCTAATTACATAAAATTTGCATCAATCTCTAGAGCATGGAAACAGCACTGTGTGGGACTACAGGTCTGTAATAGGTCAGAGGGTCATCCAAGATGTTTGATGCCTCAACCAAGATGTTTTATATATATATATTTATTTATTTATTTATTTATTTATTTTCTACTGAAACAAAATGAAGTGAGGTAATGCCGCAGTTTAACAGAATTGATTTTGCGAAGGCTAAAGAAGTTTTTGCCACAAACCACAAGCTGCTTAAGTACTAGCACCCATCTTGCCTGCAGCTATGCCATAATTTTTTTTTACTTAAACTCTTGATCTGAAGGGTGATTTTCTGCAATAGATACACACAAAGAGACAAAACAAAAAACTCACCAGCACAGTATACACACTCACCCCCTGCTCAAAGATCCAAACAACATATTTTTAGATTGTAAACCAAAATCTAAACAGCAAAAAGTTTTTAAAAGCTTGGCTAGTTCAAAAGAACATTTTGAAAACCTACCCCTGCTGTGACTTTCATCAAGGAGCAGCACACCAAAGTGCATGAGGAACCATGAGCAGTATAGCCTTTTTAATTGTTGCTTGAAGAATGCCTTGGTGCCTATATTCACAGGGGATCTGGCTAGTGTAACCACAGTCTGACTGCTGGTCGCTTCGCTGGAGCAACTGGGGGTTAAGTGCCTTGCTCAAGGCCACCTGGGCGACAGTTCTATATTCCTAGTTCTCATCAATGTTCCACTTACTGGCTATTAAAATGGTCAAAAAGGTGGTTTTGAAAGGCAAAACCCTCTAACTTTAGCCATCTGGCATGCACAACAGCAAAGGAAACTGTGACCCATATGAAAGATTTTGCTGGAGAACTGCTGAGTAGCATCTGCTCGCTGTGAAAATGCCTTGGGTCCTTCACATGACATGACAAATTACATTGGGCAGTTTACATTTAATTATCCACTTCAATGCTCACCTCCATGAGGAATTATGAACTCCATACTCAGGGAAATGTGAAGAAATCTTTTACTTTATCTTAAACCATTAGTTTTAAATGTTTCTATACGGACTATTTCAAAATTGATTGAAAGCATTGAAAGTATTATGTGTCATTAATGTCTTGTAACCTATTTTAAACCTAAATTGAATTAATTCTGTCCAGCGAGTTGATAAACATTAATTCTAATGGATATCACACACAGTGGGCAATTCGGTACAATGTATGTACACTAGTTTGGTGCTAATAAATTGTCAGCATTTACTGGTGTGGTTAGTTGTTTGCCAGATGGGAGAATATGTTTCCTTGGAGTCACAGCTGGCAGTGTTTGCAGAGAAGAGCAGATTCATGCAACAGTTATTGGGCCACCATGACAGATAGCAAAGTAATGATGTTCCTAGGATAAGTGAGGGAGTTATGGTCAGGTTTTGGTCATGGTTAAATGAGAAACTAGCTAAAAATTTTTTTAACTTTACTCACAGTAGAAAACCTTTTGACATGAGTTTGGAAATTAACCAGGGGATTCAGAGTGAAGGCAAATGCATAAACCCATCCACAACCTTGACTGCCGTGCCCTTACTTTTACTTATTAATTTCAATGTCAAACTGCTGTCTGTGCCAAGTCATATCTCCTGCACAAATCATGTTCATAGATATTGTTCAGGCAGAAAGGATAGAAAACAGAAAGAAGAAGGAGTTGATTCGCTTTGATTATTGAGTGGTCCATTTAACACTGGAGACTGCATTTTTTGGTATGCTTCAGTTAATATATTTTAATTTTCTGGCCACTAATCAACCTCGTAAGGAAGAAAGAAAGGAAATCTGTGGAAAGACACATCAACAGTAACAGGTGTATATACAAAAAACATGTTATTACATAGGCTAGGTTTCATACACATGCGTGCTTTGGAAGTGCAGCCACAGATAACTTAGGCTACAGTGAAAATAAGGCACTTTCACTGTTAAGGGTTCCAGTAGACAGAGCATCTTAAAGGAAAATATACTAATCTACTCTAGGTGGGTCAGATTTGAAGCAGTTCTGTTGAATGTAAGTACAATTAACCCCAAAATTCACTTGTGTATAAAATCAATTTAATCTATTTCCACCTATTGAAAATAAACTCTACATCTACATTTGAATTGCATGCATGACATTCTATACATTTTCTTAGCATAAAATATATAGCTCATTATTTTGTTTACTGTATGTCATAATTTTCTGCCTCGCTGAGGGATGTAACGAGACAAAAATTAGTCATTAGCAGCACATGCATACTGCCATCATTAGGCCTGATCTAAATATAGCAAAATTAGCCCAGATCGTTGTACCTTGTGTTAATGTCAGTCACAACTGACTTTTCTGAAGATAAAAAGACCTCCACTAATGTCATGACTTTGGACTACATACAGTAGCTACTGTACATGGAAGGGTTCAGACAGCGTACAGTATAGCTGGCTATTAGACCAAAAGACAGAAGGTGAGTCACAGCAGGCGCTACGACTGTTGCCCAGGATTTAGGTCAGCCGGATAACTCCAGGTGGCAGGGTCCTCCCCCCGAGGACGCAGCGTAGCCTGTATCTGGACCAAGGTTAGCAACGATGGCCCTGGGAGCATAAAGGGACATTAATTCTTAATGTAAACTAACTCATCTATAGACGTGGGCAAGAGGTGATGAGTGGTGTACTTGACTCTACATCCAGTACTGTAAATGTTCTGGTGTAGCTGGTCCTTTTATGTGCCTTGTTTATAATTCACTCCTAGAGTTGGTGAGGAGACAAACAAATTTAGCTTTTATCCAACTAAAACTTAACCTTGCTGAGCAGCGTAGAGGCTGCAGAGTGCTACAGTAACAGTATTTACCGACTCCCAGGAGTGAGAACCGTAAATGCATAATAATACCTGTTGAAACAGGATAAAAAGAATAAAGTCAGAATGGAGGCACTGTGTTTCTGTGTTTTGTTTTGTTTTTACCGGGGAGCATAGCAAATATTCTTGACTACTTAAATAATTGCTGTTTGTATTATAAATCATGTTCTTCATATTCACATTCACAGGTTTAATACACATAAAAGCATGCACGTATAAATAAGGACACTTTACTGATGTACCAATTGAATATGGAGCTTTATTTCTCAGACGAACAAAAGCCCTTTCAGAAAAAAAAGTGATAAACAACATTTCGTATACTGTAGCTTCCCATTTACATCCAATTCAAAGTTTTAAGCAACTGCAGTGCCTTTCAGACTGCCATTTTCCCCCTTTGCATTGTTAATATTTTGAATTCCTGCTGAGGTGTTTCCATGGGCCGTGTTTACCTGCTCAAAGCTAGCAACCTTCCTGTGCTGTATGTATGCTGAGCTAAATGTGAAAGCCCATGCCCACTCACCTGTGATTTAGTTGAATTTCAAGGGAAGCTGTCTCCTCCCCTTAAGCGGCTGAAAGCACACAGTGGTGACAGAGACTGTTGAGAGAGATTAGTGTTTCTCTTTGAAGTAAGTTAATAGTGCCAGATGCATTATGCTGGCACATTTAAAAGGCATGTACCTAACTCTCTCTCTCTCTCTCTCTCTCTCTCTCTCCATACATGCAGTATATGTATACCTATGCAGTATATAGGATCTCACAGTAGCCTATAGGATTTTGAAACATTATGCTGATTACATGGGATACGAACATGGATACTTCCTTCTCTCCGCCTGCCAACAGCAGTTAAGGTAACAAATATGAATAATATGAATATGAACATATATAAATGGTAAGAGAAAACATTGAGAGAATCCTTTTTATATAAATTAAATCGCTATTATTGCCCCACAATAATATAAATGCACAAAAATGAAGTTCTGACCAAACACCTTTATGCTGTTACATTATGTTCAGTGCACTGTGGTGGGTTTGAGCTGATGTAAAGCTAACTCATAGTCTACTGTCCACTAAACAGACATAAAGTATTCAGATGCACCGTACAGCAAACTCACCTGTTTAAATACTGGACACAGAAAGGTGAAACTGCTGCCTATCTCCTCAGTATGATCTCATATCGAATCAGCAGTTATAGTAATGAAAAGCGACGCACTCTCATTTCACATGATGTTCTATGTGAATGGAGCGAAACAGACAGTAGTTTGATGTTAGTGGAAAGTAAGGGTGTGGAGGGCAGAGCGGTGGATGGGTTTATACATTTGCCTTCAACTCTATCTGGATTCAATTCATGCATAGTTTTCTGCTATGAGCCAACTTTTCATTTTCAGCAAAAGTTTTCTCATTTAAGCAAATATAGTTGCCCTCTCTTAACCTCAGTTGTTTTAGCACAGTGATTGGTTTTGCGGCTGGCCATGCGTAGGTATAGTATTAATCTATCATGCATAACTTTTCATAAGATACCACATGAACGGCTGCATGAGAGCACATTGGTCTCCTAGTCACATAAGTTGATCGAAGTGATTATTTGCCAAAAATGTGTGCAGGCAGGGGGAAAACGGCCAAGAAAAGCTGTGTATTCCTACAACTCTAAATGAAAGAAAAAAAACTCATTTACTTACTACTCTTTCAATTATCCATATCATATTTCCATAGTCATCTTCTGTGGTTCTCCTGTGGAAGTGCTATGACCAAGCTAGTGCTCATGAGATGTCCACATACTAGACAGCGTTGTTCATAAACTTAGATAACATTAATGACATCTGACCAGCTAAACTGACCCATATGGAAAATACCAATCTATATTAATGTGTTCTACTCCATTTCCAATATATATTAATGTAGGATATAATTTTTTTTAGGTATGTGGGGTAGACATTTCATCAACATTCTTCTGGCATGAAATGGACCTCTTGTTAATTATTCATGATCTGTTCAGTAATTGAAAAGCAACGAGAAATGCTGACTCAGAAATGTAAAGCCCAAAACTGATAAATAAGGAAAATCTTTTGTTTTTTCCTTCATCTATTTATTTGGTAGGTAAAAACAAAAAAGTAGGTAATTATTACAAATATGCTTAAGATGTCAGTTCAAATTACAAAAACAACCTCCATGCAAGAGTCAGTCTGAATGTTATCTTTTAGGCCTGTCTTTGCTGCACAGTGTTCTCGTTTCATCACATGGCACATTAGTGACTGTAGGCTCTGTGGCAGAGCAGCACACTGTAAAGTGTCATGATTATTCAGCTGCTCAGAGTAAACATGTCAGCTCCAGTGTGGGCTGGAGGTATGATAGCTCTGTCTTGCATGGTGAAGGCATGATCAGCTCATCTGCTCTCTGCCTCCGTCACACTGAACCTGCATTGCAGCAGTGGCTTCTGTGGCTTATCTTGCTCTAACATGAAAATGGCCATTGTACTGCATGTTTTACTCCTAGAGGGATTCACCCCATCAACCTGTTATTATTCATAACCATAAATAGTTTTTAAGTGAGAAGTTTACCTCAGCCAAATGCTAGAAAAAACAGAAAAATTCAAATCACCCCCCTGAAGCCAACCTTTGTCTCTCCAGCTCTGTGCCAAGGATTTCCATTGATCATGTTTTTAAATCTGCCGTCACAGTCCCAAATCAATTGTGTTTTGCTACACTTAACACAATACTCACTGCTGGGCAGATTGCTTCCAAGCCTCTCTCTTAGAGTCTAATTTGGCATGATTCAGGCTAATCTTTAATGCAATGATTAGATGAGCAGCTTTGATTACGATCAGGTATTCACCCAGGCCAAGGAATCAGCAATGTTAGATTGCTGTTACAGAAACTGATATCATTTACTTAATTATTAGACAATAGCTTTTCAGTCTCACATCCTCCAAGATCATTTTAGCCAACATTGATAACAATTAAATGACAGATAAACTTGTTACTATTAAACTTGTTATTTTTTGTTGGTGAGGTCCTATGTGAGATTGAAGTGGAATAATGTGAAATGGGAGAGAGAGATCCATGGAGTTCTGGGAAACAGGGCCTCAGATTTTAATTTGCTGTATCTCACTTTACTTTTTAGTTTTAAAAAGTGAAGTGTATGTGCACTCATGCTCTTAGAGAAATCTGCAAGTGATGCTTCATCTGGAATGAATTAGAATAGAACTGCATTTCAACAATCCACACTCTTGCGGCACAGTAATGAGTAAAGGAAAGCAAGTGCACAAAGTTGTTATTATTATTATTAATAATACTTTGCTGTTACATTCCAGTTTCTGGAAAAAAAAGTAAGATCTACCAATACAACAGAATGTAGGTTAATTATGTATTTAAAATTCATGTATTCATTCATATTGAGAGGAATTTTTAGGATGAATAGTTCATTTCAGTTCCTTTTTCAGTGTCGTGAATGCTTGTTGAGAGAGTGTGGTAGGTCGTGTCTAAAAGAGTACTTGAAGTTCTTGTTAAGCGTAACCAATGTTCGGTGTGCTTCTCAAGTGGTGGCTCAACAGAGACTGGGAGATGTCTAAGTGTGGGATGTGTGCCTCCTGCCATGGATTATACGACAAGCTCATTTCCGTGCACACCCCAGCAGCACAGTTTGCCCGGCAGTGAGGAGAGCATGAGCCAGACTGGGGCTGCGCATTACAGCACTCACTGCATAACTGCAGCCTACCAAGATGGAAATCACTTGGGACTCTGGCCAAACCTTTTCACCTGCCTCCACTCAAACCCAGAACAGATTTCAGTTGGCCAAGGTGCATATTAGATAATAGCAACTCCCATTTTAGATTATTTTGATCACGGACAAGTAAGATCTTTACAGTGTCACATTATTCAGAGCGTTCAGATCAATAATCCGGAAGGGCAAGTACAACTGCCTCTGGCTTCCTTTTTTATTTGAATAAAATAAATAAAGAAACTGCCAAAAATGTGTCATTCTCCACTGAAGCAAAGCCCACTGTTCACCCTTTCAAATATCAAATAAATGACAAATCTGTGCTATTATGTTTTAAAAAAATACTTGTTTGTATTTTAGTTCTTTTTGAGTTTCCAGTTTTGTTATTTGGTCAAAAAATGTGGGAATCAGAATCTGTGGGCCAACCAAATACATTTAGAGTTTACATTACACTCTTTTTTTTTAGACCCCAAATGTTTTTTTTGCATAATGCTAATTTAAAAGATTTTGTCATTTACATTATTTATGCATTATACACCTCAGCCATTGTCTTCTATCATGTTCATAACCCACTGGATCTTTACATTACCGGCCTGATTTAAATATTGTTTTCAGCTGTTTTCTGTCAACCTTACTGTTTCTGACACTTTTACAGCTTGTGTAATATCTCAGAAAATTAATGGCTGCCAGTAACAGGTTACAGTTCATTCCAAATTTTGAATGACCAAAATGTCAAGCTCGAAGCTCCTTAACTTTTCACCTTGCTAATATTTCTATTTTGTAGAATGATGAGCAATGTAATAATCAGCAACTAATCAACTCTAGGCTGTTGTCAAATACAACTCAATTTGAAACTATCTTTGAAATTCTTTCCAATCAATTTCACCTCTTAACCTTCAGCAGGAGCACGGAGCAAGCACACACACTAAACAACCACATTAAGCCCACACACACATCTTGTATTTATGCACTTACTGGAATATTTGTTTGTTTGTTTACATTTACAGTATTATCAAATATCATAACATGTGCCAAACAACACGAACAAGCTGCAAAGAGTTGAAATTCACAAACACTTAACAGGATAACTGCTAAATATCACTAAACTACAGTTATGAAGATTACCACAGAACTGAATCAACACCCCTGTGACCCAGTCTCAGTGAAAACGGTACGTCTTTAACTTCACAAAGCCAGTATTAATGACAAGACCTCCATCTGGAAAGTGCTTGTATCCAAGGCCAATGCACAAAGACACATCACCTGGTGTAAGCAGCACAAAATCCTGTGGGCAATGGGAAAAAAAAAAAAAGGTCTGATGAGTCCATTTTCACCATTTTTCCTATACATCCAGATGGGTTTATGTTTAGAGAAAGCCAAACAGTGCCTTTAACCCACAATGCCTGTTGTCAGCTGTAGAACATCGCAGATCTGTAACGGTATGGGCAGCAGTCCTGTGAGAGTTATTAGGTCACATTGCAGTGCAGGGTGTGTAACAGCTACATAATATGAGTCTGTTTTACAGGACCAGGTGCACCATGTGGTGCAAACACTGTCCCCTCATGATGATCCCTTAGTCCAAGATGATATGCCCCCATACACACTGCTAAACAGATTCAAGAATGGTGTCATGAACACCAGGATGATGACAAAAGCCTTTCATGGCCTC
>OMOV01016344.1:3210-16865 GCA_900312565.1 Beryx splendens
CTGGCGCGGACATTACATGTATTTGTAATAGTGCCCCCGCACCCCCCCACTACTTCCAAGCCATAAATGAGAGAGCAACATCACCCAATCTAAACAGAGCCTGGTCAATCATCAGAGTGTGTGCTGTAAAAGTCTTGTCACCTGTCCCCTCCATTTACTGTACTGCATTTTCTCTCTCTCTCTCTCTCTCTCTCTCTCTCTCTCTCTCTCTCTCTCTTCCAGACACGCTCCCTGCTGTGGCTGTCTTCCCCCTCATCCTCATGTAATCGTTCTGCCTGTGATCCTATCTATAACAGACAACACAATTAGCTTTGGAACGAGGCCCGTCTGATGGAAAAAGCTGCTAACTGGCTGTTTATATGTGTACAGTCATGCTAAGTTTGCCCTATTAAGTTCCATGAGGGATTTTGTTTTGTTCATGACATAGTTAGGATGCTTGAATAACAATAGCCTACAGCCGTGAATAGCACTACTATACAGTATGTCTTTTGCTGAAGGGCAGCACTTTACCGAATACAATGCCCAAACTGTGTGCCTCATGTTCTTCAGTCAGTGTGTGCGTGTGTGTGCATGCGTGCGTTGTGTTGTTGTGACAGCTGACTATGCAGTACTAGAAATACACTCTTGGACCTAACCCTAACCCTAACAATCATCACTACCCCCCCTTCCCACCCAGCCATTCCTCTAAACCTCAACCCTCCCTACAGCCCAAACCCTGACCCCCATACTTCTGCTTGGAAACACATACACACACACATACCTATACGCACTGGCAGGCCAACTGCCAGCAACTCCAAACAAGTTGTATTCATGTGAATCAGATTACTTGTCATAGCTTTGTCTCAGGCAGCGCAGCGCAGACACACAGATGGATTCAGGATCTCCGCTCTCTGTAACATTCCTCTTGATGTTTATTATGATATCGACCACAGGTAGGAACGCTTTCTTTTTTGGGAGGAATGTTACAGTATCTTGATATTTAGGGGATTTTCAGTATGAATTCAACACGGCTCACCAAACCAGCATGTTCAGTGATGAATATCTGACCGGTGAAAAAGCAAAGATATGACTTTGTCCTCATTGTACTGTTATTCAATTAGACTACATTATTTGGCAGGATTTTAAAAGCGTTGCCTAATCAGACTTAATGTGCTGCGCTGTACGGTAGGTGTGAGATTTGTTGAACAATTTTACAATCCCTTGTTAATGAGTTGTATATCTGCCAAACCAACTGTATTACCACAGAGTCATATTCTGTCTACATGAAATGAACCATCGAGCCATGTGTTTGCTGTAATGTCCAGAACATGGGGCTTGAAATTAATGTAATACTAGTCACCAGTCAAATGCTGGCAAATTATGCTTGTGGCCGGTACGTTTGCCAAGCAGGCCACTTAGACAAGTAGCCAGCTTGTCTTCAAGTAGTCTTCTGTTTTGCCTTCAACAGTTCTTACTCTTTTATGCTTGCTCCACCAAAAGGAAAGTATTTACATTAAGAAGAATAGGAAAATGTCTTCTCTATTTATGTCCTGAGTTGTAAGTATTTCAACAGGGTTTCTATTGGAAATGGAACTGTGATTATAATTGAAATGTGTTTAAGTTATATTTAAGGGAATATTTAAGGTATGCTTGATTTGTTCCCTTTGCCATAAGCCACATCAGTCCTTTTTATCTTTCATATTTCTCCCTCTGTCCTGTGTTGTTGGCCTGCAGCATCAGCAGCCAACCTTGAAGGGGACCTTTTCAAGGACCTAATGAAGGGGTACAACAAGAACGTTCGGCCCATGGAGCGGAGCGGTGACATCACTCGGGTCTACATCAAGATGACTCTCACCAACCTCATCTCCCTGGTGGGTGAAGTTCGGTGTCTGTCTGTTTGTCTGTCTGTCTGTCTGTCTGTCTGTCTGTCTGTCTGTCTGTCTGTCTGTCTGTCTGACTGGTGTTTTTGGGTAGTGCCTGTGAGAGAAGATTCTTACCAAATAAATAAAGAAACATAACAGATACACATCTGTCCTCAGAATGAAAGGGAAGAGGCCCTGACAACCAGCGTCTGGATAGAAATGGTAACCCAACACACAATGTATGCTCAATCTACTGCCTTGGCCCCAAGGTTTTCTCACATAACATCCTGTTTTTGGTTGCTTTGCAATGCTGATGATAGATTATTTTAAACATATATTCTGCTGTATTTATTCCTAGTCACTCTGGATAAGTGTCTGCTAAATGCCTAAAATGGCAGTGTAATGTAAATGCATGTACTGAAGCAGAAATGGTCACAACTGATATGCCACAGCACAGTATATTAGCAAGACGCGGCCAACAAAGGCAAACCCAGAGTATTCCTGTATGTAGAAATGGTGTGACTACAGGCTCAGATGGGACCAACCCCCCAGGTCAGCTCTGTACGGGAACATCACCTCCGAGCTGCGCATCCCCTCCAAGAGCATCTGGCTGCCCGACGTCATCCTGGAGAACAAGTGAGTGTGTCAACCTTCACTAAGTTGTGTTTTTTTTCTGTCATTGAGCAAGCCGCTTAAAGCTGCACAGAGAAATAATACAGAGAATAATACAGATTTTCTTTTCTTTTTTGCATCGGCCAACAACTTTCCGTTCACTTCTGTTCTGGCCTGTGTGCAGTGTGGATGGACAGTTTGAGGTAGCGCTTTACTGCAATGCCCTGGTGTCTTCTAACGGCTGTGTGTACTGGCTGCCTCCTGCCATCTACCGCAGCGCCTGCGCCATCACCGTCAACTACTTCCCCTTCGACTGGCAGAACTGCACCATGGTGTTCCGGTGGGTAGAGCCACAAATCATGACACTTTGAAATGACTTGTGAACACTTTTTCTTCCAACAAGATCAGATTTACTGCCAAGATTAAAATAATCAACTTCAATTACATGGATACCCCAAAGATGTTCAGCATTCTGCATTTCCTTGATGAATGGGCAGTCTATTCATCTTCTTTATTCAGACGGTAGGAAAATACTTACTGATAGTGATCTATGTGACCGGTGTTCCCACTCTGATATGTTTTGGGATTGTGTAACCGTGAAATCTCTCTGGGTATATGTTGTTGAAACATTAGTAAATTTACTTGATAAACGTCTTCGATTTTGCCCAGCCTTCTGGCTTTTTGGTCATAACCCAAACGCTATATTATCATAGTGAAATGAATAATCCTTGCTGCTGCAAAAAAGACCATTCTTAAAAGTTGGTTCGAACCGAGTATTGTTCTGCACTGTTCTATGATATCTGTCTTCTAGAAAAAGAGACATTATCCACCTGGTCTCATGCTATTGCCAATATTCCTAAGCTGTTCTAACATACAGCTCTTACTTTAATAGCTGTGTTTTTCTTTTTTTCTTTAAAGATCCAGTGCAGTGGAAATTGTGTTTTTCAGTATGTTAATGTAAAATTGCCCAAAATGTCTGTGTGTGAAAATGAAAATTAACACAACTGTAGTGGCACTTTAATGTTTGGTCTTTACTTTTTAATTACCATGTTATTTCCGTAACAGTATGCTTTCCTCACAAATAACATTTTTATTATTTATTTGTTTATTTGTTTGTTTGTATACTTCTGTTTGTTATATGTGTCTGTTATTTAATTTGATTCATTTTATTTTATTTTATTAATTTATTTTTATTCAATTTTACACTTTATTTCTCACATTTGCATTCTGCAATGTACTGCTAAAAAAAAAAGAATAAACAACAAATTTTGACCATCAAAAAAAAAAAAAATAGACAGTAGGAAAATAAAAGAAGAAAGAGCAGAGAGTAGAGATGAAGCTCTGGATTTGCTGCTTGGGGTTCTATTCCAAAACAATATCTACTGAATAACCTGTTGGGACAAAAGCATTACCTGAAGTTCACCATTCAGTAGCTCTCAGATATAAAGGATTCAGGCTGCAACAGTGTTAAAATGTTGTCAAATAAGGACTTAAGCTACCTACTATTCTTTAAAAAGTAACATTTATTTTAGATGTTGGAGAATGTGTACATTTTTTCCATATTGTGGCTATACTGTATCATTATGGAATGAATCTCTTCATATATACCCATGTAAAAAAAAACAGGTCCTTTTTAATGTATGCCACAGTCTTTCTGCTCTCTCCTGTCTGGTCAGCCCAGGGACAACACTCCCAGCACACATCTCTTTTCACCACGCTGTCTTGTAAAGGTAATGGATGTGTTTGTCATGGTGACAGTTTTGTGGATAATTGTCTTCTCCCTGTTTACAGCTCTCAGACTTACAGTGCCAATGAGATTGAACTGGTTCTCAAAGAGGAGGACAACCAGACGTTGGAGTGGGTGGATATTGACCCCGAGGCTTTCACAGGTACAGCACTGGACTGCAACCAGGCCTAATGAGTAGTCAGTACTGTCGGTCACACACTGGATAACCAGCATGATGCATTTGAATGATAGATCTTAAATAATTGTAGTAAATACAGAATCATTAGAATTAACGATAACCCTTTAAATGACAGGCAATTAATTACACAGTAAATAATATCCAAGTAAAATTCATATAATAGCCAGTTATAGCATTAGAATGACGGCTGATTACTGGTAATATTCAAGCTTCTTTTATCTGTAATAGCATTAGATAACTGGAACTACTGCACACTTTAGAAAACATAGAAAGGTGTCATTCTAATATTTAAACTAGTTATTACATCTATTTGGATGTTACTTAGTTATTTCCAGTCATTACTGTGCAGTTAATGGCCTGTAATTTAAAGGGTTACCGAATTATCTTCTAAAAAATCACAGTAAAATGTTTTTATGCAATGAAAACATAATAAATGTTGTCAGAGAATGGAGAGTGGGCCATCAAACACAGGCCAGCTAAGAAGGTGATCAACAATCAGTACACTAAAGATGAGCTGGATTACCAGGAGGTGGTCTTCTTCCTCATCATCCAGAGAAAGCCCCTCTTCTACATCATCAACATCATTGCTCCCTGTGTGCTCTTCTCCTCTCTTGGCCTGCTGGTCTACTTCCTACCTGCCAAAGGTGAAGGTCTTCTTCCTCTCTATGTCTCTCCATAAGCCACTGAAACTTTCATCAACTCTTTCTCTCATGGATATAGATTTTCATCTCACATCCCTGACTGAATGTTTTGTTTTTTGTGGTTTGGGTTTGGCAGCTGGTGGTCAGAAGTGCACAATGTCCATTGCCACTCTCTTGGGCCAGACTGTGTTCCTCTTCCTTATTGCCAAGAAGGTTCCCGAGACATCAAGGGCAGTGCCTCTTATTGGAAAGTAAGAACACATGCATCACTATAACATTTCACTTGTTCAAACTCTCTCAATATCATTTACCTTATATAATGTATGTCACTTGGGGTCGCCATTACAGTGCTGAAAGATGTGATTTATCATCTAACCCAGCGCATTGCTGCTTTCTTTGTCTGCAGGTATTTGATGTTCGTGATGTCAGTGACCACGATGGTAGTGATGAACTGTGTCATAGTTCTCAACGTGTCCCTGAGAACCCCCAACACTCACAAGATGACAGACAAAGTCCGGAAGGTAAGTCTGTGACCAAACCAAACCCTTGTTCTAAATGGAATTTCTATTGAGCAGCTCTTGAGCTATTGACTGAACGTAATTGCAAAGTCCAAACAGATCTATTTGACATTGGGATTACCCTCTGACCCTGTTGTCACCGTCAGATCCTCCTAAACACCCTGCCTCGGCTGCTGAGGATGCAGATGCGGCCCTGGACGCCGAACAATGACAAAACCTCAGAAACAGGCAACGGTGAAACTCGCACCCCCGAGAGGAACGACGTCTTCCTGGTCCCCTGCAGACGCCGCAGCTCCATGAGCCTCATCGCCAAGGCAGAGGAATATGTGATGAAAACGGCTCGCTCAGAACTCATGTTTACCCAACTCAAAGAGAGAAACGGATTGATGAAATCTGTATTAGAGAAGCTACGTAAGTATTTAGATGAGTTTGTGTATAAGTGTATGTCAGAGCATGTTTCCCCGTACGAATATGTGAATATGGGGTTGACCTTTGCACCTAGGTGATGGGCTAGAGGCGGGAACAGCAGAGCAGCTTGGGACCAGTCTGGCAAAGGCTTCTCCAGAGGTGAAACAGTGTGTGGCCTCCTGCAAACATATTGCTGAGAGCGCAAGACAGCAGAACAACTTCCAGAGTGTAAGTACCACAATCATACTCTTGCTCGTCTACTCAGGGTTAAGTTCAGTGTTTTCATTAAACAAAATGATGCGTGTATATAAACTCTAGTGAGATAAAAATAGATAGCATAGAATACAATAGGCCCTCACTGATGATTTCCAGCTTTTTCTCAACCCCAGGAGAATGAAGAGTGGTTCCTCATCGCCCGGGTGATTGACAGAGTGTGCTTTATTGTCATGGCGCTGGTGTTTTTCATCGGCACTATTGGGATCTTCCTGATGGGCCATTTCAACCAGCCTCCCTCCACACCTTTCCTCGGGGATCCCAGGAAGTACCTGCCTCCGGTAGAGAATCTCACAGATCCAGCTGAGAGTGGGATGGGAGCAGACCTCCTGGGGTGAGGAAATCTCCAGATTTCATCCCTTTCAGCCAGCGTGGAAATCTGACGATTCCCCCCGACGAACCCCAGTGATGACTGGGACTCGGACAGAACAGAGAAGATACGGCTGTATGGCAGAAATACTGTACATTATTCGCGTATCTTACATTTCCACAGTGGTGTCATTTGCTCCTGTGGGTCTGTGGACTGACACAAGGTTACATCAAATTTACTTGTTTATTGTGGTGAACTTGTGTGGATGGCATGCCTGATCCATAATGCTGCACACTGGTATCAGCTGTATCTGATTGTTGAAGTTGTAAAATGTGGATGTTGTAAACAATGCTGTATAACAGAAAAAGAGCACAATGATAAGCAGTTATTCTTGTTATCAGTGAGCTCTCAGTTCTACCATCCTTCTCATTCAGCTCAGTCTTTGTTTTAACTATACATTTTCATTTGCTGTCGGCCTTGATTAATTGTTCACTACAATGAGAGCTTTCATTGTATTGATAACACATGTAAACAGTGAACAACAGGAGGTTTTACAGCCAATCTAATGTTTCAAATGTTCAGCTTTTTATCAATAAAAGTACAATTTTCCACATTCTTCTGTTGATTATACTGCTGATTATCCCGGACATCTCTCAATACTGTGTGTGTCACATCTTCTTAGTGGCACATGGAGAACATCTCCTCACCAACTATCCCCTAAACACACACCCACTCTGCAGCCCCCACCTCTGGAAGCAGGATTTCAATTACATGGCTGAGTGGTGCCTTTCTACCCCAACAAAAGGCAGATCCGGCTGGTTGGGATGGAAACGGAGTCAGGGGGTGAGACAGAGCCAGGGAGAGGAGTGGGAGTGAGATCTCCAGACACAAACACACAAAGCCAAACATTACTATGTGAATACTCACACAAACACATAAGAGGGCCGTGCTTAACCCCTCCTGATCATGACAGCTCATAGACATTCGCCTGGTCCTTTCCTTCTCTCAGTACTTTGCTCCTTCAGATTATCTTTCCACAGTCGGTAGATGCCTGGAAGCGGACCACAGACGGTAAGAAAGACACATTTATTTTTTTGTCTTTATATGCTGCTTTATATCAAATTTAAGCAGGGTGAAATACATTAGGAGGATGATAGCCGCTTGGACACCTGTTGTAGTCACTCTTTTAGCGCAACACCTCTTTGTAGCAATCACTGTCTATATGCAGGACATAAAGCAGAGCTACACTGTGGTACTATGATCATCTTTGTTGCCTGAATCAGACTTCTGTGATGGTGGAATATACACTAGTGCATATAGAAGGTAATCACTGTGGAAGGGGACTGTGAGTGTATGGGTGCCAGGGAACCATCTGAGCCTGCAGCAAGGAACACAGTGTGTCCGGGAAAAGCTGTTTTCCCCTAACTTTCCTTCATAAATTCAGAAGTGAAGTCTGAAAAGGCCTCAAGCCCTCAGTCTATAGAAAAAGACTCCTTTCTACTCTAAGAAGGACTGATTTATTTATTTTTTAACCCTTTGGCTTTTACTAAGAGCACTTTGGATTTAGTTTTTCTGTGCATACCCCCCAACCCCCAAATAAACACCTCTCTGTGACATAATCAAGATAAGCTAGTGTTGCTGTTCTTTGCTAATCTAATTTTTAAATAGACATTGGATGGAACAGAATGTGTTGTGCCACATGAGGACAATTCAGACACTGTAAGCTAAGTTGTCCCTTACAGAAAAGTATATGAAACTTACAATCAATTACTTTGTCTATGATTATCTAAACTTTCTGCCCCTTTGCCCTTCTCATCTATGTCTGACTTGACATATATTTTCTTTACTTTGACTTGTTCAACAAAGGCTGAACAAAAGCCACAAAAGTGGATTTAATCACTTAAAATTGTCTCAGTTCATATCTCTTGGGATGTCATTCTTACATAGCTGCATATGGAGAATAATGGGAGGTTTCATTGATTATTCTAAATTTTTTAAAATCTCAGACAATGTCAGCAGTGACCAATCAGCCTCTTCCCTTTGGTCGACTGGAGCGGGAGAAGCACATCCAGATGATCTTCAGAGCTTTCCATAACCGACGCAGGCCTTCCTGTGAGTCCCAGGACTCACCTGGACCCAAACCCCACCCAGCGCCTCCCGACTGGGAATCTGTAGAGAAGCCTCCAGGTCTGGCTCTTGGGAGTAAGATGGGGAACGACCGTGTGCAGCCACCAGGGAAGCTGAGCAGGCCAGAGGCGGGGAAGCAGTGGCTCGGAGATGCGGTGGGACCAGACTCTATGGCTGTGCTGGATACAGTCAGTAAAATACATATCACAGCTAGACCAGAGCTGCAAGGTCAGTAGAAATGAGTGTGTCTGTGTGTAGAAACTGATTCTTGTGCGCAGCGATTAGTCCATCTCAGACTGCATCCTTATTGCAGGTCCACAATGTGTTCCCAGGAGGATCTACAGCATCACCACCAGAGGCAGCAGAGCGCAGCTGTTCGTGGCTGTGGAAGGTACTGCTGCTTGTCTGAACAGAGCCAACTACATTCAGCAACTTCATCTGTGTTCACTAGTTACTCAAAACAGAGAGTGAATGTGTGCCCTCTTCTTTTATTCCACTCACTGATTCTCACTGTCCCTTGACCTGTCCCTCCTGTCAGAGAGTTCCTGCGTGTGTCTCCAGTGTTGTGGTCCAGCTCGTTCCTGTTCCTTGCGGGGCTTCGACCCCCAGGGCCGCCAGGTCTTCTACTTTGAGAGGCCCCTTAGGGTGGATGCCTGCTGCCTAGGCTGCTGCCTCATGGAGATGAGGGCCTACACCCCTCAAAACCATCTCATTGGCACCGTGTGCCAGAGGTAGGCCAATCTGAATCTGCTTCTGATTATCATTCTTGATCAAAACCGGGACGAGGTTTAGTTTAGATGCCTTAACTACCAACTCTGAAACTACATGTAATAATTGATGGTGATAAAATCAGATTTCGACAATGGCATCACTGAACGTCCTTGATCACATACCTATATGAATATAGAGAAATATATACAGTATATAATAGACCGACTATCCAGTGTACTGCACCAGCAATCTTTATACTTTACAGTCTCAGACAGGGCAGCTTACCATGTGAGCCTTTTTCCATTCTATGTCTGTTACATCAGGACCCATGTTACTCCTATAGCCTCCAGCCAGCCTAGGCCCTGGACCACTATAGATGCCCAGGCCTGTAAATAGCAGGAAGAGCCTTAGTGTTCCACACAGCCAGGGTAAAGGCTAAACTAGTGAGAGTTAACACACAAGACAGCTGTCTGCATGGAGCCACACCCACAGACCTGGACTGAGCTGGGAAGGAAGGAATGCAGCATCATTCTTTGCTGCCAGTTTCCCTTTTGTCATACTATCCATTCCACAGTGTTGGCTAATGCAGTGCTTATGGGTGAAACGGCACCCAGTCTCCTATAGCCGACCCAAATAGCTTCCTTCTTCAACTGGCCCTAATCTGACTCCAGGGTTTGTTGGGGTTCCCTTTGTGTAAGTGGAGTTTTCCGGCAGCAATACGCAAATTAAGCTGTGTCCAATTAAGATGGACCTGGCAGAGGTTTCAGTGACCAGAGATCTACTTGGTATAAATATTGTCTCAGTGTTCTGGAATAAAGCGTGGCCCAATTTGAACTCTTCTGATACCAAGTAAACAATGGTTTTAGTGCTGCAGAACCATGACAGCTGAAAATGTGATCATTCAAGCATCACGGCTTGGTGTGTGTGAAGCGGTTGCCAGTGTATCCCAGGTTGCTTATTACATGTTTATGTAAGGAAGTGTGTAAGTTGATGGCGGTTGGGGTTGTGTGTGTGTCTGTTGTCAGGTGGAGCATGTTCACTCCTCTGCTGGAAGTGTGCGATTCAGACGGAGCATCTACAATCAGAATCCAGGGCTCCTGCTGTCCGTGCCGTTGTTTCTCCAACCAGGAGTTCCAGGTATTAATACAGCTCATAATTAAAATGTAATACTGATCATTACTTTCCATGCAGCAGTGGATTTCATACGGCAATATCTCTTTTAATCAAACGCCAGGTTGTTTCAGTGATTGGTGAGAAAATGGGCACAATATGGAAGAAATGGCCTGGCTTCAATGACGAATGTAACATGGACCATGAATATTTTGGGTTGGAGGGTGAGTTCTACTCCAGTCAGGGAACAGTCTGTGTATTGTTATGACAATTTTCCAGGAGGTCATTTCATTGATTGCAAAAAGCTTCAGCCATGTGGGCCTTCGGGATGTCATATGTTATAGTTTCCCCCCCCTCTCCAATCACTAACTCTACCATTTGTAAATTATTTCAACCCTGCAGTCCCACAGAATATGGAATCACGCACCAAACTGCTCCTGCTGGCAGCCACATTCTTATTGGTAAGCTATTGTACAGTATACACAGATCTATAGTCGCCTGTGTATGAAGATATATTGCAGTGTTACAATAAGATTAATTAACCCTCTTGCTGATCAACTGACCGGTTCCCTGCCTTTTTTCTCCATAGAATCACATGTTCTTTGAGATGAGCTGATCAGTTAAACGCGTCATCGATGAGTAAACTGAGGTCATCGCACGTGGACTACAGCGACCAGGAGTGCCAGCCCAAAACACTGATATACAAAAGATTGCAACATCAAATCCTGCGTATATTTTTACAGTGAAGGAAGGGCTGACGTGGCAGAAAAATGTTCTTTGGAACGAAAGAATAAAGCAGAACTTCACTTTCTGTCACAACTCATCAGTTGCCATTCAGTTAAAATACTAGTTTACTTGATCTCCTGACAAAGTGACGCAGGACCAAGTTGTAGCAGCAGATGCATATTTGACATTTATTGCTATAATCCTTCAGGTGTACATCAGACAGTGCTTCTTCTCATTTGACACACACCTGTTCCCAGCACCACACATCCAATCCTAGGCAGCATTACAGTTTTTTCTCGTGAAAGAATTTTTTGCAACGACTGTAGGCGCTTTCTTAACATGGTTCCAAAAAATGCTCCCGAGGGATTGATAAAAACTGTAACAGGGAGGAGATAGACTGAGCCGCAAGCCCTGACCCTGGGCCAGTTTCATACCTTTTAGTACAAAATGGAAGGGAGTGGGGGGGTGGGGGGATGGGCGGGCCAGGCTCGCTGATTTCAGATCAGTGTTTCAGGACACCCATACAGCTTGTGGGGAGGATATTACAGCAGAGCCCGTCCCATGGATTCTTTTGAGGCGGAGTAAAGACGAAACTGACAGGGGGGAAACCTGGTTCGGGTCGGGCTCGAGGCCAGGCACAGTGATATAGGCAGCTTGGCGGTCCGTTCTAAAGACGCCGGTTATACACACACTTTCCGCCCACCTTAGGATGGTCCTCATCCTTTGGGATTCAACTTCCAGGTCAAAGATGGAGAATCATTGCTGATTCAATTAAGTGATCTTTGAAGTGGACAGTATTTACAAATATACTTTTGTACACAATAATAGTAATAATTCTAGTTCAAATGACCAGAGGATTTGTAGTTAAAATACAGCACTATAATAAAATAACTTCTACCTGCAACCCTGTTTGTTTAAGAGTCCCAATAAAACAGATCTACATATATGTACTTTTACTTTAACAGAGGGAGGTGTGATGTTATGTTAAACAATAAAATCAGATCTATTTCTGTCACAGATTGGTTATGTTGCATTTTGTCAAGTACACTTCTTTTGTCAACAGTTAACTGACCAGATCGCCAAACATCTGTCAGGCGGTCTCCCTCTGGTGGCGAGTAAGAGTTGTTGCAACTTGCATTTAAAAAAATAAAATAAAAAATAACAAAGATCCACAGAAGATTCATTCCTCTCTGGCTGATTAGAAATAACACTTCTTTGTCTCAAACAGAGCCTGGTTCCATGTTCTGTTGAGAAGGTTTTCGATTAAGTCCCAATGGTTTCCACGTGTAACAGAAAGAAGGAATGGTCTCGTTGCCTGGACCCTTGCGCTGTCTCCATATTAAAATAGTGCCAATCCATGCAGAGGTATCCTTCCCTGGACGCTTCATCCCCAACACATCGCACATTCGTATCTAAAACATCACAGAGCACAGACAAACAGCATGAGCATGAAACCACTGAACAAAGCAATTCAGAGAAATATTACTCCAAAAACTACCACACAACAGTTCCTACCCTTGCAGAGACTCTCTGTGTCAGGGGCTAACGGCCACCGCTAGCATTCACCAGACCATGGAAGTCTTCCCAGGCTCTGAAAACAAAAAAAAATGCAGTAACATCTATGGAGGGGATCACACTTATTACACTGAATGTGTTGCTCTATCATGGAAGTTCATTTCGATTGAGAGAATCTGTTTCAGCTGCATCATTTCATCGCAGATGCACAAAGTAACGATGAAGGTGTCGCATGCATTGGTTTTATTCTACTTGTGTGTCGACAATGCATGCATAAACAACAGAACTTTTGCCTCATTTTTTTCTAGCTATGTGACATTTTCCTGATAAAAACATTTAATCAGTGAATCAGTTAGAATTAAAAGTTATGTTGTAATACTACAATCGATAACACCTAATAAGTTTTGCTATGTTTGAACCATGAGATCCTCACACAGAACTCAGTTTGCAGCAACACAAATGCATTACAGATTAAGTGTGATCCCATGAGGAAAATGACTGGGTTTCTACTATAGCATGTAAGAGTCATACTGCCCTCCTGCGTGAGAAAATACATCAATGTTAAGTTTGTGTGAATGCATATACAGTATGTGTGCCAGTGTATGAGAAAGAGACAGAAAGACAGAAAAACAATAATAAAAAGGGTGAGACATACATACTTGATGCTGTCTGTGTGTGTCTTGTACTCCATGATGGTGTTGGGCGGCAGGTTGAGGACCCTGCGCAGGGTGTCTCTGATGCGGGCAGTGGTAGCCTGGTCACTGGCTGTTTTGTTCCAGATGGAGATGATGTCCTCCTGGGGGAAACACACGGGGAAGCAGAGAAGGTGTGTCAGTGCGTGTTCAGGCTGGTACTGCATGACACATGTGCAAGTGTGTGTGTGTGTGTGTGTGTGTGTGTGTGTGTGTGTGTGTGGGCGCGTGCGTACCTGGACGCGC
>OMOV01016367.1:2093-22676 GCA_900312565.1 Beryx splendens
AGAGAGAGAGAGAGCTTTTTTTATATGTACATCTGCACAATTAATCATCCGCGACCAAAGTAAGTTGTGAAACCGTGCCACTGCAGAGTTTAACCTGCTTTCCCATGCACTAGTTTCGTTTTGTCAGATCTTGGCACAAAAGCAACATTTAAATATATGCAAATGGACAAAACGTATTAAATTAATTGCATCCACTAACAAAGAATATTCTTCATCAATGATATGCAGCACTTTCTTGGTTAATCAGGCAAGGGAGGACAAATACTGTCAGTTTCATTGACTGCTGAACAAGAGCAGCATTTGTGACCATGTACAGTTCAGTGCTGTGCCTCTGTGGGCAGCCCCTGACCCAGCATTGTTATGTGAAACCCTGGGCACCATGCTCCAGTGCTCAGCTATGCCGTCACCCCCTCTAGGCATTTAGCAAACACAACCCTTTGAGTAGCCAGCGAGCGGCTGCCCTCCTAAGCCCTGCAAAGCGGCTTAGAGCTCCGGCTGCCTCCACGGTGGTCACACGTGTGAAACGTGCACTCACACTGACACACAAACACATGCAGTTAGGCTTGCCCCAAGCGCTCCTTGCCTGTGCAAGGCTACAATGAGGTGGGAGGAGCTTGGGGCCGGGTCTCTCTGCTTCACATTGACAGAAAGGGGAGGGGCTATGTTATAGCCCCTCCCTCTCAGCTGTACCAGAGCACGTTCCTCAGGCACGACACACAGCACACGCACACCTGCAGAAAAACAGGCAGGACACAGAGAGAGAGAATACAGATGCACAATGTACTCCTAACCACTACCCGTGTTCTCCTTAGGAAGGAGGGAGGGACAACTGTTCCCACAAATCATAGCCATGTGTTGGAATAAGCTGAGAGTGTGTCTCTAAACGTTTTGGAAAGAGTACACTTTCCTAATGACACATAGATTCCTTCTGAGTTCCTCGACTGAGCGCAAATGTTCTCTGAGAAACACTTTGATCAAACACAACTTCACTTTTGTTCCATTTCCCTGGCTGTTGTTAAAAACATGATGTACACTGAAACAGCCTGGGTGAACTACTACGCCTCCAAGGCTCATTCCGATGTTACATACTCTAGAGCACATGTAATGTATGGATGCAATCTGCCAGAATACATTACAGCTTAATTAGCATCCTTCTCCACCACAAAGTCAATAGATTATTACAGTGGGTCTGGAAAAACAACCACCAAACAATTTAGTTTCCTTGACAACAGAACAAAAACTTCTATCTTTCTCCTTAGCTCTTATTTCTCTTATTTTCCTAGCACCTATTTCTCTTATTTTCCTAGCAGTTCTCTCTTACATTTCCACTCCATGGTCACAGGAGTATTATCAAAGCACTGTGCACATTTATTATTGGTTGCTGGTAATTTTGGTGCTCTAGAAATTCATGTTTTTTTCTTTCTTTTATCCAGAATGATACTGTAAGAAACTCTGAATAACAGCATCAACTAAATACCAAAATTTATGTAAATGTAAAATATAAGCTCAGGATCAGCAACCATGGGGCTTCTTCTTAGATCAAGTGGGCTCGGGGATCCTTTCAAAACCTTGGTCTCTTGCCAATTTTGACTCAGCTTCATAAAAACATACCTTTCTCTTCTTCCTTTTATTCCCCTTCCTCTTCTTCTCTCTCCTCTTCCACCTCCTCCTCCTCCTCCTCCCCACTTTTCTCTAGGGACAGGAAGAGTGAAGAGCTAGCCAGTAGCCATCAGGAGCAGATGGATTTAAAGAGCGGCAGTGGGGACAAGACACAGGCAGGCTGCAGGATATCAAGGATATACAGTATAAGTGTATGAAACAATAGAAAACGTGTAGGCTACCTAACCTATGATGTAATGTGCAATGTTAATGCTGTTAATCTGATCTGTAATAACAATATCACTATAGTATGAAATGCTGTTTAAATACAGAAAGCAATTTTTTTCAATATCAAGACTGATACCACTGTGTTCACTGCTCACACAGAAATCATTTTAATACGACAAAATTGTCATCATTATCAATGTCCTCATCATTGCCATTAACATCATTATCATCATTGTCATCATCACTATCATCTGCATCATCATCACTGTCATCCTCAGACATTTTGATAGCCTTTTCTTGCTTTTGGCATTATCATTATATGTAGCAACCTTTAAGGCTCAAATGCACTATAGACATGACAAGACATGACATGTTGATGCCTCTGTACAGCTAGAAGTGGCTCTGGAAGAGGGTTTTTCTCTCCATGTTAACCAACTGTTCAACGTTATTCTGTTGGTGATGTTTGTCAAAGGGTATCAAGTAGGCCAAGTGTCTGAGCCCTTCACATGCAGCACCTGCTGTGAATCAATATCATTATCATATCATTAGCAATACCATGAAGACCATGATGAGCAATACCATGAATTCCAAGCTGATACTTGTGTCCTTGTGCAGAATGTTCTTTAAGTTTTCTTGGACATAATAAACTTGTCAAGGACGCAAGCACAGAGAACATCTTCACACGGCACAATCAACCAAAACCCACAGATGTTCATTTTCCCAGCTGTTTCAATCATCAGTTGATTGCCAGCTCTGTACTAAAGACTATAGCGCAGTTTATTTGTGCCAGCTAGTTTGGATGTGATGTGTCTTTCTAGCAATGAATCTTGGGGCTTCCCATTCGTTCTTGCCAGCCAAGTTACCATCTCATGCATCCTCAATATTTTGCAGTTGGCAATCGGCCACCCGCTGTGTTCTTTTGTTTTGGACTCATACTTTGGCCCTTAGATTACGTCTAACATGCTATCAGGACACAATAACAGAAAATAATGCATATTGTGAAAGGCCTGATATGTTGGCTAATGGTCCTAGTGTCCTACTTCATGGATGATGAAATGTGTTAAGACTTAGCAGAGCTGAAAATCATCATGCTATATTACAGGCTATGCCATAGAGACGATGAACTCAGATTTCTTAAGTTTATTAAGAAATGGTGGTGAGTAGGCTATTTCTTAAAAAGAAGCATCTTACAAGAAAATAATCCATTTAAAATGATGGTTTAAAATCATATTCAGGCAGCGGTGGTAACAGGGATGAGGAAAATGAGAAAACACATCTCATAAGGTTGTTATAGCCTGAGATTGGAAAGTACATTTCTCGCTACGTAGGTTAAACTAGCATATTAGCTGTTTGTGCTTTAGCTTGACATCAAAGCAAGCTAACCAAGAAATGATTGATAACAAAAAAATAAGACAGTCACATATATGCTACAAATTATGTGCAGAATTGTCTTACCAGTGGTGTTACATAGGGTCAGTTTGCTGACTAACACATTTGTTTGTTTGTTTGTTTAAAGGTAGCATGCTAAGCTGGCTAACTTTGCTTCCCTTAAAAGCCTGGTGACTTGTGATTGGCTGAACGATGAGGGCCTATCCAGATAGATAGATGAGGGCAAAATAGAAACATTTATTTAAAAAAAAAAAAAAAATCTTAATCCTAACCATAAAAAAAGTAAATAAACATGCATATAAGTTATCTTGAATTATAAAGTTGTAAATATTTCCTTCTGGGAAAATTCCATTACTCGTTTCATTTGCCTCTAAATAGGCTACAGGCCTACGGTCCTTGGTCACAGTGGCTCCAGAGAACTTCACTCATGCTCGTCGTTGGTTGGTGCTCCAAAATGGAACCAAGATCGCAGCAGACGTATCAAGGTAGTTTGACACTGCCTTGTGCATCTAGCACATTTCTGGCTTTATCATTAGCATTATCTGATAGCAACAAAATGAAGTAAGTTAATGATCAACTTAACACTTTTTCACATACAGCCCATCTGGATTTAAAATATCAGGTTAGTGGCAAAGGCTTTCCTCCCACATTCAGAAATGACAAGTCTGCTTTTCCCACAAGGCTCTGAATGAACGCCGACTACCTCAATTACATATTGGGCAGCATCACTAGTAGGAGCAGTGTGAATCACACACACCACTGTTGACTCACACACTCTGCGCCAGTCCTGTGTCACGCAGAATGCATATCGCCCAGACAGCCTCATGACCAATGGCCTTCTGTCTGTGTGACACTCACACCTAACAGTGTGCGTATATCACACATGGAGAAATGTACCGCAGAGCCCACATTGGTCTGCATGTCATGTGGACGAGCCGCGTGGAAGCAAGGCATTTGGAGAAGAGTCCAAGTCATTTAATGCAGAAAGAGTAAACTTATGGAAATTTGATGTATTATGATGCAGAAAGATATTAGACAGATTTGTCCTACATCATTTGAGTTATCTTTGATGTATGCCTATATCTGTCACTAACCCAAGATGATTAGTCTATACTTACCTTATCTTTCTAAACTCTTTAATCATCAAACTATCTAGACTGCATGTCTGTTTCACTTTCTGGGTCATTTTGGTGCACGGAAGTAACCTAGTTTGGCCTTGAATAGCCCCCCTGCTCCCAAATAACCCTCCTGTGGTGACAGTCTGGAGCTGTCATGGTCTTTATCGCCCCCTTCTGGACGTCTTTAGTTGTTGACGCTTTACATGAACAATGTGAAAGGCCCATCGCACAGTTGTTGCTTCTCAATTGAGGAAAGGCATGTTCTCACAGAAAGCACATTCACAGACAAGGAGATAGACAGTTAGTCTTGTGTTGGTGCCTTTGTCTCCCCGGCCCTTAGTCAGTTGTGTGTGAGTCATGGAGTGGGACTATTTCAACCCCCTTCCAATCAGCCACAGATCCTCCCTCTAAACAGCCGGCTAGTGTGAGCAAGTGTGTTTAAGAGGCAGACGAGGACCAGTAAAATCCCCCTAACAACACTGCAGAGTTCACAGTCAAAAGGCTGTGCATCGCCTATTCCCTTTCATCTCCCCGATGCCTCTGAGACAGAGACACGAGTGGTTTTTGAAGGGAGGGATGGGGGGTAGTAGTCAGAGGAGGAGTGCAGGAGGGAGACAGGGAGGGAGGCACAAGCTCTCATTTTGCCCCAGGGATGTGAGCTGCTGCTGTTGCTCTCTCTTTGTCTGAGGACTGATTAACAGAAAGGAAGTCAAAAGGGAGTGAATCGTGTGCACTGCTGACTAAAGCCTCCACTGCCTCAACGCTCTACTGTATTTTACAACCGTGTAAAATAGAGGGAGTCTCCAGTAAAGAACACACTGCAAGGATTAAGTACATTCCTGGGGGGATTTACACAGGTTGTGGTGATTTCAAAGCTTAGCTCGTGGTATGTTAAACTGGTTTACACACTAACTTATAAAATAGCCCATGCTTGTCAAATTCAGATTTTTTTTTTAGCTCTTTATCTGCTTTGGCAATGTACTGTTCCTCCACCAGGCCTCTCTGTGGTTTTAATGTAGGAGAGATATTTAACCACAAGGTGGCAATATTATCAAACCCTCCTCACATTTCCTAAACAGGAAGAAGCACATTGACTGTAGTTGTACACAGCAGCAACCTGAAAAATATAATGAAGGCACCATTATTTCTTGAGACTCACTGTTATGTGTCTGATACAGTAATGTCCTGGGACATCAGAACCATGTCTCATGCCATGCTTAGTGCTGTATATTCACTTCATGGTAACATTTTAACTTTGAGAATGCACTGTTCAGTAGAGCAGTGGTTCTCAACGTGGGGTCCGGGGACCACCAGGGGTCCTTGACAGGGTTCCAGGGGGTCCCCAGCAAATTGATGTTAAACTTCATCATTATTTCATTTACAAGAACTTAACACAATTAGAGAATGTAGAAGAAAGACTGTTTTGATCAAGGTTTCTTTACCTGCAATACAGATAGTCATGGAATTATGTACAAATCATATCTAACAACAAAAATATTCTCAGATTTGTGTTCCAGAGAAATCAAATGGGGGTCTGTGGCTCAAATGTGGAATAAATTAGGGGTCCTTGATATGAAAAATGTTGAGAATCACAGCAGTAGAGCATACATTATACCACTTGTGTCAGGGGGTATCTGGTTGGGGTCAGTGTTGGTGTCAATGTTGTCAACAAGGTCAAGAGATTCCCCCTGCTCCTACTTGACCCCGGGGGTCAGAAGGGCTTGGAATTCCTGGGTGGAGACAGACTTCCGCAACACTTGCTCCAAGCTGTCTGGGACCATCGAATCTCAGCCAGTTGTTTTCTAATTAAAGAACATTCAAAGAGTTTTGCCTGGGTTCCACGCCAGAAACCATGTAGAGAAGCTGTTAAAAGGAATAGCTTCACTCCAGAATGAAATATACTATTTAAAGGTGCTACGTGTTCACACATCATATCATTTTCATCATCATCATTTTCATATCGTCAAATTAATTATAGTACCCAGACAAGGCAAGGCAAGTTTATTTATATAGCACATTTCATACACAACAGCAATTCAAAGTGCTTTACATAAATAAAATTAAAATGAAGACATAGATAAATAGGCAGTGCAAGAAGATTAGAAAAGTGAAAGTGCATTAAAATCACATTTAAAAGAAAATATAACAGATAGAAATAAATACATATTACAGTGCAGATGAGTGTTGCCCTTCTTAAAAAGCCCCGGCGACCGGAAAAGTTTTAAGCCCTGATTTAAAAGACTCTGAAGTGGAGGCAGACCTTAGTTTTTCTGGAAGTTTGTTCCAGGTATAATTACTGTAAACAAATCAGACCATGGTGGGAAAGCTTGGTGGAAAAGTTTGTTATCTCCATCTCATGCTTGTGTGTGCTAATGTTTCTCAAAAGTACGACCATATTTCCCATAAACCCCATTGCTTCCTGTTACAAAGAGGATGTTACTCCTCCCCCTCCCTGTCCCTGGTGTTGCTCCGCATACGTTTGTTTTCTCTTTTGATTTACAATAAAGGATGAACATGTTGGAAGTGACCTTTCCAGGCCTTTTATTCATTCCACCATCTGCCATTGTGAGAAGCTCTGAAAACTTTAGGTCTGTTTGCGCTGGAAGAACAGCGGCCATCTTCCTGTTTTGTGCCATTAAGCATCTCTCTTTGTGCTGTAAAGCAAGGCAGCAGACTTCCTGCGAGACCCACCCTGGTGGCACACAATGTAATATGCAGTGTGGAGGCCAGGAGAGACTGTCACTGTCACTTGGTTGTTCATGGTAGTGTCTCAGATTAATGTGCTAATGATTTATTCATGTTAAATTAATGTGCTAATGATGTTAAAATGCTACATGTGCCACCTTTTAAAAAAGTGACACCTACCCAAATGATTGGGAGCACACAACTGAAACAAATGACAAACGACAAACAAGCTTTTTAAAGGAATAGGTAATCGGCGGCATTTAAAGCAGCAGGATGGTGGCTAGTGGGACCGCCCTTCAACGCGGCTCAAGCCTCTGTGCCAGCGAGCATCCAACCTGCTGAAGTGTCCTTGAGCAAGACACAAATCTATGCCACCTCTAGGGTCTCTGCAGCTCACCCTCCAATAGAAAACAAAAAGAGAATCTATGTGTAGCTATATGAGCTGGTATACGTTTCTGGACACATTACATATGTTAATTCCATCTGTAAATCTAATCTTGTGGATAGGCAACAATGTTCTTGATGTGCATGATCTGCTTAGAAGCTTTTGCACTGGACTGTAAGTTTGTAAATCAGTAAATCAATAGTCAGTGTGTCACTGTAAAACGGTATCTTTAATTTTCAATACATTCTCTTTGATGTACTTTTATCTAGGCTATAATGCAATGGCCCAGTTTCCCCTCAGGATTATTAAATCATCTTATCTCAACTTATCTTAATGTAGATGCTCAGAGATCAGCTAATTACATCTGAGCTTTGGAGGTTAACTTGATATCAAACACCACCAAGGATCGCCATAAGATAATGACAACAGATGCTTGATATACAGTATAGTGTTGGAGGCAAAATGTTGTCTGAATTTATGTAATCACTGTATCTTAGAAGAATGCAGGTTATGATATCCTGAATATTATTTAATCCCAACAGAAACACTCAAGGTGACTTTCTGTTCTTTTATTGACCAGCATTAAAGATTTATGTCCTGATGTTTGCCATGTTTGCCTTTCATCGGCATTCCCATAGATCACTTTCCCAGTCAGCTTTAACGAGGAAGGTAAAAAAAAAAAGGACTTTGATCCCAGATGCTTCACAACTTGTGCAAGTCTTGTGATCAGAAGCGGAAGTGCTTCTGACGATCACAGGGAAAAGACACTGACAGACATCTGTACGGTAACAATTCTATTTCAAAATAGTTGCATGAAATCAAATGCCTTGCTTACCCAACACATAGGTGTTTATTCATTTTTATCTCTAGATGTAGTACTTACTTCACTGTTTTGTGCTGCTTTTTAAGATGGATATTATCTCTTCAGATCGTTGTACATTGCACAGTCTGGGCTCTGCTTTCAGAGCTCATTGTGCGACTTAGAGAACATACAGACTGCATGAGCTCTTGTTCCTGCTGTTCCTCTGAATAGAAAATATTCTGTAATGAGCCCTAGGACCATCTCATTGATTATCCTCTCCATACACACCAGGTGATATTGGGTCAACCACATATTGAGTACTGCTGTGAATTGATTGGCCATGGACTGGAAGAGTAACCTGAGGCGCACCCAGTCTCTGAGGAGTGTCCCCTCATCATGTGACAAGCCCATCTGGACGGAGGCAGGGCTTAGGGACAGGAAAGCATCTGTGTCCCAGCTTGTTGCTAGGTAAGAATCATTCTCTGTAAATGGATAACAACAACTAATCATCACAGACCTATTTTTATATCATTATCTATCTATCTATCTATCTATCTATCTATCTATCTATCTATCTATCTATCTATCTATCTATCTATCTATCTATCTATCTATCTTAATTAGCATGTTTGTAGATTATTAATGTTATTAATATGACTTTTGCACATGTAACAGATATCAAACCACAGTGGAAGTAAGCACATCCATTTCAACAAACTATGTTGAACCAAAGCTAAACCAGGTGCAACAAGAGGTAACCTCTAACTCTACATTATGACATTTTTAGCTCCTGGCACAATCCAGACACAGGGCATTTTTGGTGTGGAAAAAACAATCAATGCAGCTGCAGGGTTTCTTTGTGACACTGTTAGATAATCCTGCACTCTACAACCACCATACCATCTCTGCATGTGAGTGGCCAGTTGGAGAGTAAACCAGAGAGTAATCTGGAGTCTCTGTTGAGGAGAAATGAGGAGAAGCAACGGTCTCAGGCCAAGACCAATCTGAGCCGCAGTAAGTCCATGGGGAGCCTACAAGACAGCGCTGGGGCCATAGGGGCCCTGAAGGCTCTGTTTGAGTCAAAGGTTGGCACACCGCAAGAGCTGAAGAGCAGTTTCAGAGCTGCAAACCACACTCTGCCTTCCAAGGCAGCTGACATGATGCCAGGAGTGAATGGAAAGGTTGAGGAGAGAAAGTCCCCTGCAGAGGAGCAGAAGGCCCAAACATCTGCTGCTGCTGCTGCTCCGGCTAGTGATGCTAAAGCTGATGCAGAAGAAGCTGAGGTGACTCTAAAGGTAAATGGCCACCACTGGAACTGCTTAAAAGGGAATAGCACAAAATTCAAATAATAATAATAATAATAATAATAATAATAATAACATATGTTGTAATGACCACCAATAGCCACCAAACCTGAATTTAACACTGAGAAGTTACTTCCAAAGCTAGAAACGAGACTCAAGACTATATATTAATGAATGGGTGATATGTTTGTCGTTGGTTTTAAATGTCTATTGTGTTGAGCAGTAGTGACATTTTTTAATCCAAGAGTATTGTCTCTCTAGGTGGTGAATCAGACCTGGATAGAGAGAAGAAAAACAGTAGGCGGTATTGATTTTGAAAAAATTGCAGCCGCCGAAACTGGTGAGTACCCAAAAACACTGTCTCTCTTCTGGATCAAATGCATTAGTTATATTTTAGGAGCTGGTGTTCAAAGTGTGCCACATGATGGAGTGGTAACCTGTCCAGGGTGTTGCTCTGTCCTCTGCCCAGTGCATGCTGGGATTGCACTCAAGCCCTCTGTGACCCTGAAAAGGAATATGCAGGTAAAGGAAATGAATGAATGAAGGGTTCAAAGTGTGTGTAATGGCTTGGGGAGTGGTGGTGGTGGTGGTGGGCACATCCGTCAGACACACCGCAGTCATTTCAGAGTGAGTGAGGTCCTGCGTTTCTAAGGTCACAGGACGCCTCTCTCACTGGAGGAGCTGGAAATGTTTGATCTCAGGCATAGTGGAACTGACCGCAGCTCATTTCAAAATCTTTAGTGTCCTGTGAGGGCGATTTGATTGGCAGACAGGGTTTACAATAAGTTCATACCGGTCTGTGAATGCAGCCTGCAGGGAACATTGTCTGTCAGGAACTGAAACATTTGACCATGACTTTCTGTCCATAAATGTTACCGGACCTTTTTTTCATGCAGGTTCCACAAGCTAGGCCTACTTCCTCCCTATTGCAAGTCAATGACACTCAAGGCAACATTTTCAGGCTCTTGGGCAATGCCCTGTGCCCTAAAACAGCCGCTGTGGCAGAAAAAGGGGCATGGAAAATGGATTGGAGGGCTCTGAATCTACACATATAAATAATTCAATAGCATTAATTAACATTAGAGATCGATTTAGATCAACTTCTATACATTGACTAACTTTTTTTTTTGTGGCAGCCATGCCGATATTGTGGTGGCCCGCCACAGATTACCTATGTATGGGAAGTCGCGGACGCATGTTTCAACAATGGAGAGTCAGTCAGTCAGTCAGTCATATAGAGACAAATACTATCGTTGCAAAAACACAATAAAAACACATATTAAACGCTCCTTATGATAAGACAATGTAATAAAACACTTGACATAACAACACAATATATACCTAAGGGACAAATATCGGATGATAAGCCCAGCCAGGCAGTTAGATATAGTGCAAAGAAACAGTGTCACTCAAGTTCAAGACATCAGAATGACAGCTGCTTTAAAAAGAAAGAAAGCAGGAGATCCACCACCCTGCTCAGAGCTGTGAGGCTCTAGTGAACTATACTAGCCCTCCACTCAACAGAGGGGCAAACTGCAGGTTGAGGCTGGCACCTGCACCCAGACACAGTTCTCCAGATTTGGGCACTATTTTGGAACAGCATTTTGCATAACATTTTCTTAGGCTTAAAAAAAAGGTTCACACTCTCTATAGACCTAAAGATGTGGGATTGTTGGAGTGTTTTTTTTTTGTTGTTTTTTTGATCCACCACAATGGAAATTGAGAAGCAGGGTAATTTTTTGTTTCTCACATCAAACAAATTGAGTGTCTGAATTCTCATGCCACTGAAAAATCCCACACAAGAGGCCAGCTCCACTGGTAAACACTCCCTGATATATCATAGTGGGAGGGCAAGCCCTGACCTGCGGAGGGTAGATAGATGAAAGGGAAGAGGTGGAAGGCGAGAAGAAGAGGAAGTTATTAGGAAAGTGACTGCGCACGGAGCCGTGATTGACTCAACCTGATGTGGGCATAGTAGGCCACTCCAGAATAGGACAGAAATAGCCAGCAAGCTCCAAGTCCTGCAGGAGTGCGGGGGTGAAAGGGTCAGCTGTCACTAGAGCAGGAATGACTGGAAAGGCAGCGGCAGACAGAGAGAAGGAGCGAGGAACAGCGACAGAGGCTTCTACAATATAGAGCTTAATATCCAGATACAGACCCACAGTTAAGTAGACCCAGATACATTCACATAGTTTTACATCGAAATAAGAAAACAGACAAGGGATTGGGAGCTGGTGACCTCTGTGAGTACAGATTTGTATTTCGTCTGTCTTTAGGATGTAACCAAAAAGGGCAACTTAGAGAATCATCTATGTGTCTGTTGTGTACATACAGGCTTACCTGCATGTGTATATGGCTTGCTGTTACACTTGAAGACTTGCACTGCTGACTCGTATTTATATTACATCTTAATAATTGATGTCTCTAATGTTATATATTATGGGTAAATAGTTTGCTAAAATCAAATTAAGTATAATATTTATGTGAGTCTTGAAATATTGGGCTTTTGTATGAACGAGGCTTGGCAATCACTTAAATGACGCAGCCAAAATTCACCAGATCCCCTTCCTAGACGGTTCCTAGAAGGTTTACACTCGGTTTACACTGCACATTGTCTGTTTTGCCAAGTCTTTCTGATACACACGTCGACAGTGATCTGTTAAGTTACTACTTCTATAATCAATTAAAAGGCATATGTGTGTTTACCTTTGCTAACTGTGCTTAGTTGACCATAGCTGAAGTGACTTGCATATCCTCTTAAATCTATGTGTGTCAGTGGAGTCAGGTATCAGTCACGCTCCTCCACAAGTGGTACATTTATAGCTTGCCCTCCTGGCAGCTGTTAAAGATCAGCTTAGAAAGTGTTATGACAATTGACAGGAAATTTGTAACAATTACCAGACATTTTACTGATGTGAATGTGCACACAGTAGCCTAATTAGCCTAGTCTAGTATTATAATTGTTTAAATGCTGTTTTCATGTTCTGCTTAGATGGAACCGTTCATTTGGTCAAGCTCAGTGCTGCTTCTCAGTCACAGTCTCCTAAAATACTGTTTTGTTTTTTGACGTGAGGCAGCTGCCTTTTGTGGTTGGGGCGAACTACACAAAATTTTATGGCAGTTAATCTAGACCAGTGGTTCTCAGACTTTTTTCACATCAAAGACCCCTAAACTGACACAAATTAGACCATGGACCCCCATCTGATAAGATTTTTGCTTTTAGATGTCTTATTACAGAAAGTGTATGAAACCCATGACCAAAATAGTCATACATTCTGTCATTGTGTTACTTATGGATGGAGTAAAAATAAATGATTCTCCTTTTTGCTGAGGACCCGCTGGAACCCCCTCAAGGCCCCATGGGGGTCCCCGGACCCCACATTGTGAACCACTGATCTAGACCAGTCAGCAAAGTAGGACTAAATTAAGGAGTGCCTTTGTGTCTTTACCTCATATCCCATGTGGGAGAATGTGACGGTGCATTTATATTACAACCTTGCACTGAAATATAGTTCATATCGTCATCAACATTGATCTCATGGAGTTTTGATCACAGTCAATTAAGCAGTAAGCAGTACACATTACACCTTGTGTCATGAAGCATAAGAGATTCAAAACCCCACTCTTAACATCTTACAACTGCTCTGTCTGCTATCTCTGCAGATGATAAGAGGAGGTCGATCGCAGACTTCAGAGACAGCTCCTTCATCCAAGCCACGGAGAAACTGCCTGTCTCGGTCAAAGCTATGTCTGCTCTCTATCTGTCAAAGGTGGCACCTGCGGAACCAACAGGCAGCCTTTTGAAACCAGTAAACATCTGTCTCCTCATCACCTTATGTTATATATAGTCTAGTGCTGCGTCCTGGTAGTTTAGGGAATCAGGCTGGCACAATGTGAAGGTCCGACTAGATATGATGAATGTTGTCAAACACTTATCAATAATATGTTAATTTACAGTATACCCTACTTATCAGCAGTAGATCAGAGATATGATATTATGCACAAGGTAAACAAGCAGAATGTCTTAGAGTAGAATAGATCAAGTGAGCTATGAAAGCATGTGAGCAGTGACAATATGTTGTTGTTCTGTGCTCTTTTTGCTTTGGGTGTTGAATCACAAGGTTTCAAAATACAGACATGCAAAGGCATTGTCTGTCATAATAGATGAACAGTAAAAATATGCATACTGTATAATATATATTCTGAATTCCAGGGTGTCAATTTATTTGGACATTTGATTGGAGTACACAGTAATGTTGTATGTTGTCTATAAATACCAACTAACTCATAATATCTTCAAGTTCTATTCCAGCCAACCAAACAAAATGATTTGTATTTAACTATCTATTATTAAAATCAGGCTAGAGGTTTCTAACTTATGCCAAGTTCAGGATGACAGTTTGTTTATGATTTCCATGTTACCTGAGGTAATGATTGTGTCCTTCCAGGCACAAGATCAATCATCTGAATCTGGGAAAAGAGTCAAACTAACCAAGGTAAGGTAGAATTTCACCAGATTTTTTGCACAATAAGATGTGTGATTAGCATTATTCTTAGGTGTGTTAACACAATAACATAAATGTCATACGTATAAAGTTCAAGAATAAAAAAATATGATAACCAGTTTTCTTTGAAGTGTTGCGATAACATGTCAGTGAAAATTGATGCCATTCAATGTACGTGCTTTGTCTGAAATGTGATTTATCATTGTGGTTGCTTTGGATTTGAGTACATTTGCTGGTTGTTTTGGAGTTCAGCTAACCCAGTGACACTTTGCATGTGGAGTGCTTGCTGGCCTGATTCAGAAGGTAACATGTGGCTCTGATTCCTCTAAGCATGATTGCTCGTTTTGAGCCCGATTTTCATTGGATAGCTAATTTCCGTTACAAAGGGCAAAATGATGAGAATGTCACTTTGTTCTTCACCTAAGATGGCAGAAGACTCCCAACAAACGAAAGATGATCTCCTTCCACCTCCTTCAGCCAGACATCAGCCAGGAACAGGGAACATCTCTGGGGCGCACTCCCAGCCCTCCATGCCATCGCAACCTTCCAAAGAAATGCTATACCAACAGCGGCAAAAATGTGAGCTGAGAAGGCTCCTCAAGCATACTCACCCAGAGCTGAAGATGCTGGATGAAGCTGTGGATGAGGAGCTTGCTGAAGTTCTGAGCTCAGAGAGTGGGCTGACAGCTGCCGAAACTGGATATGAGGGAGAGGTCCTCTCCAGGCGCTGGATATTTGAGAACTGTGCACTGAGCAACAAAGTGGATCCCCACACCCCAAAGATGCACATGGCGGAGGGAAAAGTGGAAAGAGGGGATGTTAATAGAACATCAGCTTTGTTTGAGCAGCCATGGGACAGCGTTAAAGGGATCACAGAGGCTGTCGAAAGGCTCAGTTCCAGTCCTGATCTTAACGCAGAGCGTGAGGAGGAGACGGTTAGAATAGATGTTCAGTCTACAAGGAGGATGTTTGAAAGTCAGTCTGTGGATACCTCTAGGTCAAGTCCAGATATTAAGTTCCAGGGCAAAGTTGTTATTTCTGAGGATGAGACAGGGGCAGTCCAAAAACGAAAACAGGAGTTTGAGATGTGCAGGGAACAGAATCTACTCAGTGAAAACAAAAGCAGTGCATGTATGAAAAGTCTTGATTTGACAGAACAGTCCCATAAACAAGGGTCATGTCTTCATGCTGTTGGTTCAAGCACTGAGCATGAGTTTTCTGAAAATCAGGAATATAGGAGAGGGGTTTCTACTGGTAAAGCAGTCTTTGAGAATCAGGCTACAGGCCTTTCTAATTCAGAATGTGCCAGGGAAATAATCAAAACGAATGCAGCTCTTTTCCAGAACAACCCTTTTATCTCAACAAACATAGAAAGAGATGGCGTGCATAGAGAGAAGGCCCAAAACAATACCTCACCCTATGGTGGCCCAGCAGTAGACAGCGGGGCGGTTGAGGACATTCTGATAGCTAATGTCAAAAACAGAGCACATCTGTTTGAATCAATGCCATTTGATAAAATCAGGCACCAGAACAAGGAGGAAATGGAGACTATGGTGGAGACCATAAACGAAACATTGAATTCTCTCTATCACTTTAGCGCCATACATTCAGATGGATCAATCATTGAGGTGAATGAGACAATGATTGCTAAAAAGGCTAAATACATCCTATCCCAGAGTGGGCCGAAGATAAAATATGATGAGGTGGCTGAAGGTGGTGCGCAGAACTTCATACTTCAGTTGCTACCACGAGCAAACCTAAAGCCTCAGGTCACTTACCTAAAGGAGGATAATCAGGGAAATGCGGAGGCCACTATGGTGAATGTAGGCCTTTCTGTCCACCAGCATCATTTCTCTCCCAAACAAGATGCAGATTTTAAAACTGCCAATGTACTTCAGCTCATTGAGGATATTCTCACTCAAGACAGCTCTCTGAGGAAAGGAGTGATAATTCAGGAAGATGTGAATAGATGTGCTGAAGTCATTGTTTACTCTCTCTACAAGTATGCTGAAGGAGATGTGAAAAGTTACTGTCCCCCACAAGGCCGTGATGCGGAGCCTGATGAACCAGAATGTGAAATAGGTGTTAATAAAACAGAAAATCAAGAACTAAGAAAGGGGGATGTTAAGTCAACCATAAGCTGCCTTCTGGCAACCACTAAAGACCAAACCTGCCTAGGATCAATCAGACCCGAAGTCACAGTAAAGGGGAATGTGAAACTGTTCAGGAGTTGCATTGAAAAGGGAGATTTGGAGTATTTGAAAACTCTTCAGGCGGAGCCCACAGTGCAAGAACAAGAATTATCTCCTAACCTCACTCAAACTGTGGCTGGAGGCAGCATGGAGACACATCATGAACAAGAAGGTCATCAGGCAGAGGAGAGTACTTCAGAGTGGGCCCCAGTGGATGTGAAGAGACTGAAAAGCATTTTCTCTGCAGATCAAAGCCAAGTCCAACCAGAGCAAATGATTCATGATGACCATGTCCGTTCTGCCAAGATTTCTCCTTCATTCAGATGTCAAAGTATGCCACTTGGAAAGAGGGAGTCTTCTAAAGAATGTGACAGCAGGGTTTTCCCACATGGACAGGTAAAGAACAACTTCAGTGAGTGTGGCAGTCAAGCACAAGAAAACGCATGTGACGTTAAAGTTGCTCCACAGGGGTCGTACCTATGTCTTGAGTCACAGGACGATGACATGGTCCACCAGGCTGAGTTAGTTGAGGTGGTAGATGACGAACATGAAATCTCTAACCTCCAAGCTGCGATCCATAGCCTCCAACAGGCCACAATGGAGGCCAAAGGTTTTTATCATGCATCACAAAAAAAACAGCAGTTACCAAAGGAACAAATAGCCTGTGTAATAGAAAGTGATGTTAAGACTGCGAAAAACCCTGAAGCAGAAGCAGGATTACCTAAAGAAAACGTGCAAAAAGAAAAGACATGCACCAATCGAATGTTCAAAGCACCCCCTTCAGCCTCCTCCATGACCTCAGAACATAAATCAGAAAGCCAACACGAGAACACAGCGGCATGCCGTGCCGACACTGATTTGGAAGAAAAACAAACTACTGAGGCCTGTGGTGCAGAGAGTCAACTGGGCACAGAGGCGGTCCAGAAACAACATGTAAAAGCAGCTATGATGTCTTTAGAGAGTTCTGTAACAAAACCACAGCAAGAAGATAAGGAAGATGTTGTACAGGGTAATCTCCAAGCAGCCTTGGATTCTCTGGAGAGATCCAACATTAATGTCAATAGAGGGGATTTCAGAGCAGCTATGATATACAGGAACTCTTCCAAAACTCACAAAGAAAGAGTTAAAATTGTGGATGCAGTGTCTGTTCAAAAGCCCGCTGAGGAGCAGTTTTGCCCTGTGACTGAATCTAAATCAGCTCCCCATGTAAGTTTCAGACAAGAGGGACAGGTGGCCGCTGAAGAGCTGAGTGCAGCAAATGCAGATCCACCCAGCCCAGGCCAAACCCCAAATAAACCAGCCACAAACGCTTCTTCAGAGAAAGGCAGAAGGCCTGTTGGTCCAAAACCAGCCATCCCTCCTAAACCTGAGCATTTGAAGGTGAAACATAAAGATAACCAATCAGCCAACACGGAGAATCTTGAGACAACCCAAACTAATACTACGACAACTGAAATGAAAAAACAATTGAAAGAAGAGAAACCCACTCAACCATTACCAACAACACCAATGTCATATGAAGATGTGCATAAGAAAGGCCTGTCCAAAACAGACAGTGCTCCAGAGTCAAGGCCAAGTTTACTGGATCCTGAAAAACATGAAACAAATGAGCTAGTTGGTGAAGCCATCCAGATGCCTCAGGAAATTCAAGGAAACCCTCAAGCACAGGGTTCAAAGGTCACCCCGGGCAGAGGAACAAGTGATATTTCCACCTTTGTGGATGAGAATATTGTTAATCAGCCAGAGGAGATGAATGCCACAGCAGGAGAGAAATGTCCCCAGAATGACTCAGTCAAGGAGAACGGGAATGAGACCGATGAGAGCCATGTAGATTTTCATGAAGCATGTCAGAAGTTTGGGGGTAAAAAGGTTTCAGTGAAGAATGTCCCTATAAAGCCAAAAAGAGTAAGAATCGCCCAGAATGGCAACAAAAACCTCAAACACACATCTGGAGATAATAATTCAACTATTCCCACACATGTGGATGCGGAACCACAACAAATTCTCACTGGTCCAAATAACCCAAACAACCATGGACAAACCACTGAAAACAATGAACACAAAGAAGACCTGAAACAAGAAAGCAAAGTTGTAATGAGGGAAAAGAAAGTCAAAATTGAGACCGAAGACGAACGCAGGCAGAGGCTGTCCGTTCACATGGATGAGATCATGAGAGGGAACATAACAGCAGCCATGGAAATTTTTGACAATTTGCGAAAACAAGAGGAACTGCAGAACATTCTCACTACAGTTGAAGAAATTGAACAGGACACAAGCACGGTTGATGTAAGGTCCCTGAGGGCAATATTTGAGACTGTCCCGGACTGGGTTGTCAACCCCAAAGAACAGAAACAAAAACAGGCAAAGGTGGAACACAGAGCGGAGAAGTCACCGCTATGCAAAGACGACCCTGAAAGCGCGTCCTCAATGGCACATGTTTTTGGAGATCTGGAGAGAGCCAGTGAGGAAATCATGAACCTAAAAGAGCAGACCTTAGCCAGACTTATGGACATAGAGGAGGCCATAAAGAAGGCTCTTTACTCTGTCTCTACTTTGAAATCGGACTCAGATATCACTGGTCTGTCTGGCCTGTTCAAAGAGTCCTTAGGGACAGTGCAAGGATCCCCGTCCTCTGGTAATATTAGGAAAATAAGCATCGGGTCAAGCAGAACTAAAACACCACAGGCACAGGAAAGCACTAACACACAGAGAGACACGGGTCTGCCAGTTGGCCAGAGTGCAGGATTTGAAGTACCTTCTGCAAAACGGCGAGCAAGTCCTCCATCCTCACCTGCCTTTATCTCCATCCAATCAGGGGCTAGAAAGAAAGATAAACCACAGTCGCTGCCACCAGAGACCACAGCATGCTCCACCTGCCAGCGCAGCCCAAAGCCAGAGGAGAAATTTCGGACAACAAAGACAATGAAATGCAACAGCGCTGCTCAAAGCAAAACGAGAGACCCCAGAAAAGGAGGTCAAAAGCAATCATCTTACTCTCCGAATAGCCCGCTTAACCCCAAGCGTGAGGTCAGTGTGCTAGAGGTGCAGACTGACCCCGAGGGGAACGGCATCATCGGCACCAAAACAGTCACAGAGAACTATGAGAGGACAGATAACTTTGGCAACCGGTTTTACTCCTCCAAAACCTCCACTGTTGTCACCACTCAGCCAGAAAGCATGACGTCATCCACAGGTCAGGTAGTGACCAGTCCGGCCACATATCAGGTCACCACATATCCAGAAGTCCAGCTGCCCGTCAATCAGAAACCCTAATTTTGAACATAGTGTACTGGGAGACAAACTTTTTTTTTTTTAATGAGCAATCTTACAATAACAGTGATTTACTATGTGCTGGCAACGTTTTTGATGTACTAAGAAGTTGTCTTGTATTCAATTTGCTTAGAATTAAATATTTTGGTTATTATTTGCTTTCAGTTTATCCTGATGATGTGTGTTTTTTTTTAGGTTGTATTGTACTTTTTGACTGGATTTGAAATTAAATACAGATTATTGGTTTTCCTTTTGGCCTTTATGTTTGTTGTTATTTACAGTTATTGTTGTCATGGTTTTATACCAAACTAAGCCCTCGCTCTCACTCTTCCCACCAGTTTCAGCCATCTTGTCAAGATATGTGTTCAGCCTGCTTGAAGCCAGTTTATCCAATGGAGAAAATTACTGCAGACAAATACATTTTCCACAAAACGTGTTTCTGCTGTAAGCAGTGCAAGAAAAAGTTAAGGTGAGATATTAGAATATTCCAAATAAAAATCACCTGCAATCATTGATAAATTTTCTTGCCAATGCAAAAATCTAAAGTCAAGAAACTAAAATGTGACAAAATAATACATTCTGAATAAAATTCATAGTAACCTGATCGATTCTGTAGATTTACTGAATAGATGATGACACAATGGCTGCTGTAGACCTAATGTTTACCAAAGCTCCATACTTATTTGTTATGTGATTTGTGATTTGATTGATTGATTGATTGATTGATTGATTGATTGATTGATTGATTGATTGAAAACCAAAAATTTAAACAATTTCCATTGTGATGAAAAAAACAACAACTAGTTAGTAAACTAAAGAAAGAACAGCCTTTTGTCCTGTCATGTAGTTCCTGAAGTCATTTGGTACTGTAACTGACAACGTGTGCTCTATTGTAGCATGTACAGTTACGCGCCTCAAAACAAACCGGAGGTGAAGATTGAATGTTCATGTACTAGTAGCACATTCTCAAAGAAAATCCATTTTACATTTGACTTTCAAAGACTTGCCCAGCTTCATAGTTAATAATGGGTGTTACCTTGTTACCAACTGTCATTCATCCCAGGGCCGGTTTTAGCTATATTAGGGTGGGCTGGTAGAAATAATAG
>OMOV01016379.1:0-11494 GCA_900312565.1 Beryx splendens
GGAGGTAGGGAGGGCACCGCAGAACTCAATGAAGACCCCAGTTTAGTCTTCCCACAGGCCAGTGTCAGTTCTGGGACTAGAGTTTGGCCCTAATTGTGCACTCCCTTCACCAGCAGATTATGGCTGGGCATCCCCTGTACGCCCAAATCAAGACTGTTAGCCGGTCTAGATCCTTATTAGCGTCAGACTCAATTTTGGCCAAGTGCGCGATATCCCAATGTTACCATTCTACCAAAATGCATCATCAAACTGCTAGGAAGATGTCCTCCTTTCATCTTTTAATTAGTTAGTTTGCATTGGCTGGTACAGTAAGCGGCGGATTTGTTATTTATTTGCTGAAACACAGGCTGCCACAGTATTGTGTGGCTCCACGCAGGCTGCTGTCCTCTTTGATTCAGGCTAATGGAGTCCCACCAAGCTACATAATATGTGCTGTATGAAAAGCCTCTAATTCCAAATCATCTTAAAGGAGCGATGCGTACAGCAAGAGAGAATATCCGCACAATGACACACAAAAAAGAAAAGGAGGAAAGAAAAGAGAACACAAAAACTCCATGTGATTTTGCCTGGACATGAAACCAATTTGTTCAGAGAATCATTTTACTGCCATTCACAGTAAATGATTAAAGGGGAGCTACTTCACATTGATCTTCCTCACAAAGCTCAATAACCAACTGTAGCTAAACAAGGAGAAGCACAGATTCCACATACACAGCAGCTGAGTTGCACTTGCATATAGAGCATTTTCGTTAACTGAGCTTACTGTTGCATAATCTGTGGGGAAATAATCAAGTGATGTTGTATACTATATAGTCCAGTGACCATGCATGTTTATTGTCATGAGTCATTAAGACAGGCATGCAATCGTCCACTAATGTTGAACTAATACCGTAGTTATAAAGGAAAGCGATTTCATGAGGACTGATATGGTGAACAGTGTTTAAGCTGCTGTGGACTGCTGCTGCTTAACAGGACTCTGTCACTGGCACTCTGTAAAACTGTCAGGGTTACCATTGAGATGGATCTAAAACTGGCCACAGGGTTATTTTTAGAGTTGGCTGCAGGATAAAAAAGTTTCTGAGCCCCATAAGTAGGTCAGCTTGAGTCGTTTTCAGATTGCTGTTATGTACAATTACTGAAAAGTAGCATCTCTGGTCCCGGCCAACTTTTAATCCACGCTCAACTGAATGAACAAGTCAACTCTCCCTCACCGACTTTTTAAATCTTCCCTAATCCAAAACAGTTTGTTCTAAAAGTCGGTTTCGTTGCCGTACCTGTGCGTTAACACGTGTGTTACGTCAAAAACAGCTGCTGTAAATTTGTACAGTTGTCGTGGCTTTTTCCCATCTGCTGGAGACAGATTTCAGACAATTAAACCCTCAGGTACGTTTCTCTCACTGTAACCTCGAGCAGCCTTGCAGTACCGTAAGTGCAGTACAATGATTTCCAGCATCGCTCTAGCAAACGGAGAGTAGCTCCACCGTATGTTGAATACATGTATATTTACCTGGTAGTGCATTGATTTGTTTTGTTTCTAGTCATGACATAATTTGAGTTACAGCAGCATAGTCAATGCAGGGTTTATTTGAATTACAGCAGCATATGCAGGGTTTTCTTTTAATGTCTAATGTATCTACTCTATACTGCTGGCCTATGGTCACAACCAGCAAATATCACACATTCTGCAGGGCTTTTATCTCGCTAGTTCAACCCTTTTTACACGAGATTCAAAGGCAGGTTTCCATATGGTTGCAGTGCGAGAGTGAACACACGGTCAAATAAACCCCTACTGTATCGAGACGCTGTATCAGAACTGGGTATTCAGTTGCATTAATTGAATAACAGGAGGAGAGCAGGTGACAGTGCTGGAGTGAAAATGATGAGCGACCGTTACAGTGGCGTGGCCTCCATTCCAACTTTGACAGGTAAACAATCTAATTGATTTTCCATGGCGTCTTGCCGGACTGTTCGATGCCACATTTCCAGTTTAAACGCCGACCATCCCCACTGTTTGCAGAACAGACAAGCCCGTCATCTGTAGCACTGAAAACATGTCAAGTTAGAGCGAGTAATTTGTGGTGATGAATGACAAGTGCAGACTCCTGTTCAGTAGTCTGAGCGCTCATTAGAAAACACATTTTCAGATGTCACCCGGCTTCTGTGTTTTTGTACTTTTTTGGAGGAATAAACAAATATTGCTTGAATACTGCAGTGTCACAGAAATGAGCAGAAGGAACTTAAACCTCAATTGACATGTCTCACGCAGCCGACTTTTTTGAACGTTGACAGCCATCTGTGTGGATTCCTTTCACTCTCCACTAATGAGCTGTGGGTTGAGGAGACCCAATCTACACAGGCCCGTCCCTGGGGCCCTGTGCAGCTGCCGGGCACACACACTCATGTACATGCACATACACACACACACACACACACACACACCACACACACAGCCACCAGCATCCCTCTACGTTTGAAAGTACACTTTGGCTAACTAAGATCTGAAGTCGCACAACTTCGCATGCTGTGTCTGTTATTTCCTCGCACTACTGTATACACATTCCTATGTGCCAACCGCAGAGCGTGAAAGTGCCAACACCGGAGTAAAAGGAAAGCAACAAAATTTATCCAAACAAAAAGCGAATGCTGCACATACTGCTTCGGCTGTGCCAGGGGTATAATACAAATGTTGAGCGTTACCTGCAGAGACGTTAGATAAATTATTTAACGTGATGCCTCCTATGTATGTGTCTTTGTATACGCATGTGTGTGTGTGTGGTTTGTGAGCAGTAATGAGTGAATATGTGTGTATGAGAGACAGACAGACGGAGAGAGTTAATGCACTTAAGCCGTAGGAATGTAGACAGCGCGGGAATATGTTATTAAGTCAAAGTTTGCATGGCTATTCACGCTTTCCCTTCCTTACATTCTATACCAGTAAATGTTGTGACAATGTGTGGTGCAGAAATCTATTTGATCCCTATCATGCACAAAAGCAGATGAGCTGGAATGCCACTGATACAGCGTGTGAATAGGAAATGACAGGAAGAGCCTAATCAATGTCCTCCAGGACTGGCAACCGCCTCGCCTTTGTTTCTTTTTGTAAATACAAGCCTCTTTAACATCACAATATAAGCCATTATCTCGCCTGGCAAGGTAAATTTTGGGGGGAGCCGCACAAAAACATACATTTTCCCTCAGCTTGGAGGAGATCAGTAGGGTGAGATCTAAAGTCATGCAAATGTTACGGCAGAAAAATACTGGCAAAACTCATTCTAATTATTCCATATCAGCACATTTGCATGGAATAGAATTTTTTTTTAAGAAGGGAAGAGTTTATGATCAGTGGAGCTTGGGCATGGGGCTGTTTAGGAATTCACTGCATTTTGATCTAATCACAAAATCAAAATATTCATGAAACACAATGATATCTCCCTGAAGCAGGCGGCTGGCCATTAATTTTCAAATTCAGGTAATTTATTAACACTTATCAGAGGCTGAAAAAGCCTTGCTCTGTGTTTGTAAAGTGGGTGAGAGGGAGAGAGCAGTTCGAGAAAACTGATTCCAAATGATTTATAACGGTGTGCCGGGTGCATTTTCAACCAGGTATTCAATTAGAATGTATGTCCAATTTTCTATTCCAGATCTACAGTTAAAAACTCTATTAAAGCACCATTTGCCTTAGCGTACATATCTATTATCAGCATGCACAGCAAATCTGAGAACTCTGGCTTTGGCTCATTGTGCTTCTTTTATGATCGCTGGTCTCTTTCTCTTATTAACTGGAAGGTGTTACAAGATGCTGTGTTTACATATTTTTCTTACCAGAGAATACTCGCCTTTAGTGTTGCTTTCTGCTGATAGCCATCATTCTTAAAAGCATCACACGACAACCACCATCACTCACCACGACACCATCGACACCATCGACACCACTGTCAATAAGACTATAAGTTGTTATGGTATTGTTGTTGTAATCATTACCATTACAATCATCAGTAGCATCATCACCTCCACCACCATCATCATCAGCATCTTTATCCTGGCATCACCCTTCTTTTCGTAATTACTACCATGAGTATCAGCTACAGAAACATCAACAACGCCTTTATTCACGCTGTACACACCAGCAGATTCTCCAGGCTATGAGTGGAACATATACTATAAGGCCGAGCTGGTCAGTAACAGCTTTAGATACAACAGTCTGACAACCCAGGCCATCTGGGTGTATGTGCGTCCATCTGGGTGTATGTCTCCAGAGGGAGGGACTAAACCTCTACAGCCTCTTCTGTAACAGTATATCATTATGCTATGTATAGTTCCTTTTAGGGAGAGTTCAGTGCTGTTTGCTCCACTCAGAAGAATGCATCTTTTTTTTAAGGTAGAGGGAATGACGTTTCATTGAGCATGTCCATTAATATGTTCTCTAATGCCGCATCTATTCAGGGAATATGTTAACAAAGGCAGACAACACTTAATTAACTCATTGTTTAATGATATCTTACCAGAAAAAAAAACCCATCTTTACATGTTCAGTATGGAGACTGTCATTGCGTCACCAGAAAATCATCAAGGGGTTGCGGGGGCGTTTTTTCTTAATCATTCTACTCCAGTGTGCCAAGATTACATCTCATTCCTCCGATTGTACATTCAGTCATCTCAAGAAACCGCTAGAGAGATATCTTCCCCACTGTTCCACAGACAACTAGTGGGGGGGGCGATCCAAGGACGGGGTTAAAAAAAATAACAGCACTGGATCTCTTTGTCTCCCAGTAATATTGCTGGGTGAATTCAAACGGCCCCTGAAGCCGAGCTGAGCCAAGACCCGGGCTGTGATCGCAGCATGATAACGACCAGATGGATCAATACACGTGTTGTAAAGGTTAAATGATGTTATGTTGTTCGTTGTTATTGGACACGGCATGTCACACTCAATGATACTGACACCTTTTTCTACCCCTCCTCTTTCCCTGCTCCAGGTTGGGCTGAGGTTGAGGCCCTGCGATGATCCCAAGAAGAGGGTCAAGTCCTGAGCCGGCACCTAGTCAGCCAGTTAACCGCCCCAATAGACCAAGGTGATTCCTCGAGGCTGCAGCTTAAATTTTTACTGCCCCATAGTACAAAATGACCATAATATATCTGTGGGGCGTTGCTAGGTTTTTTTAATCAGTGCCAGTGACTCATCGATTACTTCACCAGGTGCTGAAATTTCTGCCTTTCAAAGCTCAATTTCTGGCCCATGCTATGTTTAAGAACAAAAACTCCCCTACCCATCCCCCTCTCTGCTTTAATGAGCTAGCTTACTTGTCTCATTTTAAAAATGTGACTTTATTATTCATGTCAATTAGAGGCCACTGTAAGCTGTTCCAGCAACACAGTTCCATAAACATTTGTGGAATAAGCTCAAATTCTGAAGCTCACATTAGGTATTGTGGCCATGAATAATGTGAAGATTACGCTCCTCTTCCACAAAAGGGTAATGTTACAAGTGTGAGAATCGGACACACCACTTTCATGTGCTTTTCATGTGAAAATGTTAACTAATGGTTCACTTTAGGCAAAAAAAACACCCAACTTTAGTCAAGGTTAGGATTAAGGTTAGGCAACTAAAACTTTGGCAGTGGATTTCATTCCTGGTCCTCGGGACCCAGAGCACTGCTCGTTAATTGCATTCACTAGTTAATTGCATTCACCTGGTGTCCCAGCTGTAAAATCACTCCCTGATTAGGTGGCTGGAAAACAATAACTTTGGTTAAGGTTATTGTGTGCTTTAGGCGGCCTCGTTCAGACTGCCAGCCCAAATCAGCGACCGAAGCAGATAGGTTGGTGATGTCTGGACACACACACAAAATCCGATCTGATCACGTACCAATAACGGTGTGGACAGTCTGTTAAAGATCCCATTTGAGAAACAAGTCGGATTTGCCTGCAGTCTGAATGAAGCCTAAGAGTTTGGTTAAGGTCAGACAACCAGAACAAGTTGGTGAAGGTTTGGATCAGGTTTTGGTCGTGGTTAATAAGAAAATGAAATCTTCACTCACACTAGAAAACATCTTGCCATGAGTTAGGAATTGAACCTGGGTTGTCGCCCATCCACCTCCCGACCTCCTACTTTTCGCTGCACTATTTCAATGTCAAACTACTGCCTGTCTCTAATCGTGCCTCCTTCACTTAATCCTGCCGTGGAGAGGAAAGATATTTCTCTCACTTTTCGTGCACGGAGCATGTATTTGCATTTTAAGACATCGTGTCCATTTCACAAAATTTCAGGCGACCAAGCCGGTTCCAGTGGCCTGTCAATGTTGTTGCAATTATTTGGTCACCGACTGAGGCAGATAAAAGTCATAGGTTAGTGCCCCTTTAACAGTGGGAGTATTGGTGAGAACTTCACAGTGTATCCATATTGGATGCTTTTACTTTAGAGGAGGCTTTGGCCGTCTAATTACAAATTACAAATTACATTGCACCTATTACCATTTCATTGCTTTCATCTTCAGCATTGATTACCTGTAACCACAGCAGGTGCTAAAGCATTTCATTCACCAATTGTATCAGGGTGTTTAACCTCTAATACCATAGAGGACTATAGCTTACATTACCAGCTATATTACCACACCCAGCAATTAGCAGCTTATGCTGTACTTGGCTGCATGTTGACGACTCCGACTCTTGTTTCTGAGGTGCGCAACTTGGCAGTCCTGGAGGATTATCAGTGCTCCAAATTACATAACTGAACTAATGAGATACATACTCACACAGTTTCAACCCCTATTCCCACTGGGTCCCTCACTGGCGGAGTGAAATATTCCACAGCTCCCTGTGGACTCACCACACATCCCTGCCTGTCTGGGGAGAGGAGAGCGGAGGAGACGAGGAAGCAGAGGGAGAGAATGTAGCGAGGAAATAAATGGAGATGTATTGTCTCCAAAAGGTCTGACTGACAAGTAGCTAATATGCCGTAATTGTTTAGCAAGTGGGTTGGAGCTTTTCTCCACAGTGAACCAAGGTGAAAATGATTTCTTAGGCTAAGTGTTTGTTACAGTGCAGGTTTTTGTCTGTTGCTGATGCCTCATTAAACAAAGGCTAAAACAGGCTAAAATTGCTGTTTAGCAGAAATATTATGGGCATATTTCTATCAACAAAAAATATTCGAGGGAAAAATGGGTTTTACAGTAGATGCCTGTGGACAGGCAAGCTGAATATTATTATTTTTTTTACCAATTCAACACTAAACAGCATGATTGTTGACTCTATGATAGGAGTGAAACTGAGACCAAACAAGCACTTTGGGATGGAATAGCGCTTAAACCATTGGTTCTCTCCACTCTCTCACACAGTGCAGAAAATTGAGGTCATGCTGTCATTTGTATTCATGGTAATATGGCACTGCAAATAATAGTCGGGTTTGTTTAAAGTTCCATGCTCCAGATGTATGTTGCCTCTCAACCTGACACCCAATTCATTTTGCATGAACGACCACTCCGCCTGTAAATCTCGGCTAAAACCACAACGTATTGATTTATACCAGATAAGACGAACAAAGCCACCAAACTGTTTTGGTGCTATTTCTCCTTGAACAGGCCTCGGCCGACATTAGCGCAAACACTGAAGCTGCAAGTCACACCGTGTATTTAAAATATCGGTCATGCTTGTACCTGGCGTCTAAGTTATTACTTGTTATGTTTACGCCATGTGACACCGTGATCAAGGGAGACTCAAACACAAGGGACTCTAGATGACTGCGTTCATCAAGGAATGTAACTCTTGATGCAACAAAGACTTAGCAGAAGTCACATATCTTCAAATACCCAACTCAAGTCGCAAAAACACACAGCCGGTCCGCACGGGATCAACTTGAGTGCATCAAAATATTAGCCCTAAAAGCAATAATACAGTTGCTATGTAGAAGCACAGCAAAATTTAGAAACCATCTACTGTATTCAGTCTTTATCACATTGATAAGAGAGGCTACAGTGATTTTCCACTTAGTTCTGCATAATAGTGCATAGAAATATTAGTTGGAAGTGTACTGCGACTAAATATTAGCTGTTACAATACAAGATGTGGCATCACAGTCCACCCTAATAAAAAGGAAGAGAACCTAACTGGAGGGGACCGATTCCCAGCATTATTTATCATGTTACAATGAGCTTATCCCATAATTACTGCATGGTAATTCCCCTATGGATATCAACTGTGTGTTTTTTTTCCTCTCTCCCCATCCAAATTAAAATCTACGCTGGCTTCTTTATCATTCTAACTACTGTATATTACCTCTAGTGCTAATAATGAGGCTTTTAAAAGACACTTACCTCAAAAAGCTAATTGTTTTTGTTTGATTTTGGTGACACTTTATCAAGACTGGCTGTTAATTAATAGCAATTATACATTAACTATTAAAGGAGGCACCTTATTAATTAATGGCCTCAGATGCAATTAAATTACAGATGCACACACCAATTTAGCAACCAACTTTCCTTAATCCTGCGTAATTTCAAAGGGATTTCAGAAAGGGGGAAAGCGATTCTATTATTATAGCTGCAGTAGGTGTTAATTAAGAAGTAACTAGCGGGTGCATCTAATATGGATGGTGTATGTGTGTTGTGTGTGTGTGTGTGTGTGTGGTGGGGGACTGCAGCAGGCGTGGATTTGAGATGGGATGTGGGGTGTTGGGTGTTTACGCAACAGAAGGACAACATGGGAGCTCACCCCGCGCACCAAGGCCACGCTTCTGCTCCAGCAGGAAGCTGTTTTCAGCTAGTTCACTGATAGAGCGGTACCTGCTTATACTGCTCGAGTCGTATGTTTCTATCTGCAGTGTCCTCTCTCGCTTTATTCTGCATGCTCTCTTAAATCTGTGTCGTTGAGGTAGAGTTTCCATTTGGCTTCAGGCAATAAGAAACACAGTCCTTACACCTCCAACCAAATCCCTTGTTCACAGTTGAAGGCTTGTTTTATGTATTTACCTTTGCAACGACGTGATAGGCAGATTTTTTTTCTCAAATATTCAAGGCTACGTACTGTGAGGCAACTGTTTCCGTTTAACAAAGAAGGGTTGCAATATATTTCTTTTCATTTACCTAAACGTATGCAAGTGTACCTCCACATTCTTTAATTCTTTGGCTGACAATCAAAAACACCTCCACAAAACTCAGCGTTTCCATGTGAAGGATGTGGCCATGGCTGCAATGATGACAATAGCTTTTGTTTCGTGCTGTTAGGCATGAAACAAAACACGTTGTTATTAACAATGAAGCCTGGGCACTTTACAACACTGACAAAAGTATCCAACAAGGAGTAACTATCTCTATAGGAGGCTCTGCTGTAGAAATTCCTCTGCCATTAGAAAATGTATATTTTGTTCCATTTTAAACGTGTGTGAAAGATCGCAAGAGTTGAGTGGAAGTTACCGAGACAAAGAGCAGCTCATGGGACCTCAATGTACGTTCACCATCTCCTTCCATAAGGTTTAGAGGAGCAATGCAGCTCATAGGGGAATATGGAAGTCAACATGCACGCTGTCCGATTATGTTAATAGTAAATCCAATTATGCACTTATAGCATAATGCCTGAGAAGGGAACTAGGCTCGTTGCCCATGGGGTCTCCGAGAAGTGGAACCAGTGTTTCATTTGCAAAATGGCGGAATCAATAGTGTTTCATGTTCAGGAGAAATACACTGCTTTCTCTTACTTACCTCAGTTGCCCTGTTCGTTGCCGAGGTTGTCAATTCAGAACTGACATCAGTGTCATACTTGCTAATTAAAACAGTAAGAATTGCGGGCCAAGTGGAGAATTCTAATTTATTTCTCATTAAATAACTCACCATAATACAGGACAGTTTATAGGACAGTTTGGAGTGCGTGTCTAATCATCTCACTGGTATCCCGTTACAAATGAACACATTCTGCCTCCATTGCTATAGACAGTGATTTATCCAAAATACATCTTTCAATAAATATGTTATACACTCATAATTTGGGTCTGCAATATGTTATACTTCGGGTATGTTTTTGTACTGCTGCATTAGAACTATGCATAAGCAGCTCTGGCAGTCCTGATCCATGTGATTTAGACATTTTCTGTTTATGCTGTACATGAAACGCCTTCTAAAACACCCAACTGTCTGTGTCCACGCTAATTAATGTTTACTAAACTTGAAAGCCTGTATAGGCTACACTGGGAACCATAATTACAAATGTGCCTTCAACAACAATTTGTTTCTTGGGTGACAGAGAACATTAGAAGTCTGACTTAAAATGAGCACACAAAGCTAACAAATACATGTATTTAAACTATTTCAAGCCCATTTTGATCCCTCAAGACATCCTATCAGTAACAAGTCCCTGATCGGAAAAGCAACTGCGCAACACAGTCAGCCCAGCAATTAGTGCAAATTAACAGACATTTTCAAAAATGTCTTTGCTTAGAAAATGGCTGCTTTGTAGTTCAAAAAAATTCCCACTTTGGCCTTAGAGTGGGAGTTTTTCCAGCAAATGCTTAAATCCTAAAATAAGTACTGCAATCTTCTGGCACAGACACACTGTAATGCTTTAAAAACAATTTAGCAACTGTCATCGCTGTAATTACAGTAACTAATTACCATCCTCAGCAAACAAATAGCTTAACATAATACGCAGGCCCAATCAATTTTGAAGAAATGCAAATTCCGAAAGCAAAAAAGGGACATTTTGGCAAACCTGAAAGAAATACAGGGAAATAATACACTTTGTTTTATCCACACATAATTCCCAGGGAATATCATATCATAAATATTTGCATTCAGTTCTTATCAGGACATTTGCATTTGCCTCTTATCAGTCAGCAAGCCAGGCACTGGCAGATAGGGAGAGCTGCCTCCACGCCATACACACATTTCTAATGAGTCACGTCGCAGGCTGATATCATATTTTGGCTAGAACTTTATCACCAAAACGAGGAGGTCATTTTCTCCTGGAGTTGGCTCATCTTGGAACTGTCTTTGAGTTTTTTTTTCCTCTGATGTGATTCAACTGAGATTCATTTTTTAAAGCCCACAAAAAGGATTATTTCCTCTCCTCCCCCAACTGCAACAGCCCCGTATCAGTGGCACGTATGCTTGCAATGATTATCACTCTGTCATAAAATATTTCAGTTTTATCAGAGTATTATTTTATTTGCCACAGCATCCCTCGGAACAGAGGCTCTGGGGAGGGGGGAAAAAACGAGCTCATCTGCATGAACAGCAGTGGATGACAGGCAGGAGACACTGCTCCACCATCTCATTTGGTAGACATGTGCAACAGTTTCCAGGGGGAAAAATTAAAGTAATTGTTTGATAACATTTTCAAAAAGGTATTCCACAATAACAATTTCATGGTGCATTGCAGGGTATAATTATAAATCAGCCTTTTTTTCTTGGACAGCCAAGGAACACTGGGGGTCAAGTAAAGTATCCTAGTCAAATTCTCCTCTCATTAGTGCAATCGCTTCTCTCTGCTAATTATTTCCTCCCTCTCT